>VDFB02274714.1:6282295-6336839 GCA_007258455.2 Sequoia sempervirens
AAAATAAAAATTTAAACACAATTACTTAAATAAAAAAGTAATGCCAAAATTCATAATTCAATCACACAAAGTCGAAACAAACACACATGAAACTTCATTGACACAAAGAACAAACACACATGAACTTGGAACTTATATTTAAATATATAAAAGTACAAGCATAAACGAAATAAACACACTCAACACATAAAGTGAATACCAAAATTTCTAATTCATTCATACAATGTGAGGACATACACAAATGAAGGAAAAACTTATGTTCAAATATATCAAAGCATAAGCATGCACGAAATAAAAACATGACTTCAAATATATCGAAGTAAGAACACACATAAAGTTAATACCAAGTCTATAAGACATGGTAAAATTACACTCTTCACATGAAATTTATCGACAAAAACACACATGAATCTTTATTCACACATAGTAAAAAAAACACACATGAACTTAAAAAACACGCCACACAAACTGAAGAAAATTTAAATTTTAAACACAATTACTTAAATAAAAAAGTAATGCCAAAATTCATAATTCATTCACACAAAGTCGAAACAAACACACATGAAACTTCATTGACACAAAGAACAAACACACATGAACTTGAAACTTATGTTTAAATATATAAAAGTACAAGCATAAATGAAATAAACACACTCAACACATAAAGTGAATACCAAAATTTCTAATTGATTCATACAATGTGAGGACATACACAGATGAAGGAAAAACTTATGTTCAAATATATCAAAGCATAAGCATGCACGAATTAAAAACATTACTTCAAATATATCGAAGTAAGAACACATAAAGTGAATATCAAGGCTATAAGACATGGTAAAATTACACTCTTCACATAAAATTTATTGACAAAAACACACACATGAATCTTCATTCACACATAGTAAAAAAAAAACACATGAGCTTAATTTTCAAACATGCCACACAAACTAAAGAAAATTTAAATTTTAAACACAATTACTTAAGTAAAAAAGTAATGCCAAAATTCATAATTCATTCACACAAAGTCAAAACAAACACACATGAAACTTCATTGATACAAAGAACAAACACACATGAACTTGAAACTTATATTTAAATATATAAAAGTACAAGCATAAATGAAACAAACACACTCAACACATAAAGTGAATACCAAAATTTCTAATTCATTCATACAATGTGAGGACATACACAGATGAAGGAAAAACTTATGTTCAAATATATCAAAGCATAAGCATGCACGAAATAAAAACATTACTTCAAATATATCTAAGTAAGAACACACATAAAGTGAATACCAAGGCTATAAAACATGGTAAAATTACACTCTTCACATAAAATTTATTGACAAAAACACACACATGAATCTTCATTCACATATAGTAAAAAAAACACACATGAACTTAATTTTCAAACACACCACACAAATTAAAAAAAAAAAAAATTTTAAACACAATTACTTAAATAAAAAAGTAATGCCAAAATTCATAATTCATTCACACAAAGTCGAAACAAACACACATGAAACTTCATTGACACAAAGAACAAACACACATGAGCTTGAAACTTATGTTTAAATATATAAAAGTACAAGCATAAACGGAATAAACACACTCAACACATAAAGTGAATACCAAAATTTCTAATTCATTCATACAATGTGAGGACATACACAGATGAAGGAAAAACTTATGTTCAAATATATCAAAGCATAAGCATGCATGAAATAAAAACATTACTTCAAATATATTGAAGTAAGAACACACATAAAGTGAATACGAAGGTTATAAGACATGGTAAAATTACACTCTTCACATAAAATTTATCGACAAACACACACACACACAAGTGTGTGCTAAAATTAACTTTCACACATGCAAATGTACATGTGTGCACAAAAAGTCACATTCACACATATGTTAGTACACATATATACACACAATGAATGCCAAATTTAGTTCAAACATGCGCAACACAAGAAGTTAATGACAAAATCAAGTTTCAAGCACTCACCACAAAAAGTGATTTCCAAATTAATTTTAACAATCACATGTATATTACTCTACAAAGTAGACACATAAAGTTATTAAAAACATCCATCAAGTAAAATATTAAATTTGAACATGTCAAAAAACAAATATGCACTTAAAGTGAATATCATGGAGTTTGTACAAACACACTATATAGAGTGAATGCCAAAATTAAATTTCAAACACATAATTCAAGAAAAATGATTGAAAAAATTTAAAATGCACTCCACAAATATAGTGAATGTAGGAAGCAAACATATAAGTTTTAGCATCCCAAATTACAAAAACACACATGTGGTGAATGGTAAAATTTAATTACAAACTCACAATGAATGCCGAATTAAAATTCACTTCACATGCTTAAAGTGAATACATGTCAAAATTCAAACATGCTTGAGAAAAAGTTAGTTCAACCTCACAAGAAGTAATTCTTAATTCAACCTTAAAGTAAACATTCAAAAAACTCTATAAGTTTGTCCAATCACCATACATAGTTTGTTCAAACATACACTCTATACATTACAAAATGAATGCTAAAGTTGAAACTTACCTAAGAGAAATCACGCAATGAATGACAATATCAATACACTCTTTGCATAATGAAGATTAAAATTCATGCACAATAAGAGGATCAATTCTAAGTGAACGACAAAATTCATACACTTTATCCAAGTTGAATTAAGACACAAACTTCATTCACAAAAACTAGAATGGTAAAAAATTCAAACACACTATTCACACATAAATTAAACATTCAAATCAAACTAAGTGAATGTGAAAGTATCAAATAAGCAATTACCAAGTATCATAATCACTCGTATTTCGCACAAAAATTCACTCGAATAATTTAAAGGGATGCAAAAGTTCAAACATATACTTCACATAAACAAAGTGGATGCTAATATACAAACAATAAGTGCGTCAATTTCAAGTGAATTTTAAAGTTCAATGTCTTACACACAAAGTGACTACTTAAAGTGAGTAAAAAGTATTTCACACAATAAATAACATACTAAAGTTCACTCACAATAATAGGGAGATGTCAATGTTCATGGTACATCTCACTCACAAATAATTAGTGACTTTCATTAAATGAATATGAGTGTTTCAATATAAACAAATGGTAAATGGATAAAATTAGTGAACATAAGTTCAATGTCACATTTGACACAAAAATTGAGTGGATGCTTGAGTTCAAACCTAACCTTCACACAAGTAAATAGGATATCAATACACAAACAATTAAGTGGCTCACACTAAGTGAGTGTCAAAGATCAACCTCACACAAATTCATAAATGGTAAATTGATTATATTAGTGAATTTGAAAGTTCAAACTCACATTTCACAAAAGATCAAGGGGATGCCAATATCAAAACAAATGATAATTGCATCAAATCTAAGTGAATGTGAAAGATCAATATTACCCAAAGATAAGAAAAGTGTTTTCCAACACAAGCATTAATTGTATCAAATCTAAGTGAATGTGAAAGATTAATATTACCCAAAAATATAAATGATAACTAGATCAAATTAGTGAACTTGAAAGTTCATACTCATATTTCACATAAAAATTAAGGGGATTTCAATATTAAAAACAACACTTCACATAAGATTAGTGCATTCCAAAACACACTATCATTAATTAGATCAAATCTAAGTGAATTCCAAAGTTATCAGTTCACTCTATTTTACATACACCTACAATCCAAAAGAATTAAAAGGATGCCAATGTTCAAATCAAAACTTCATATAAATAATAATTGGAAATCAACACATTAAAAAGGTAAGAACTCCAAAATTAAAACAATTAGTGCTCACAAATTATATGCCTAAATTTCAAACACACTTCAAACAAATAAATAGTGGATATCAAACATTTAAAGGAACATCCATAGCCAATAAAATAAAATAAAAAAGATTAATTTTATGCACTTAGAAAAATATAAAAACTAATAAAGAACAAACACAGCGTAGGTCTTAAGGAATAACCAATTGGCCATTCCTTTCAAACTTTTAAAAACACGCAGGCCTAATAAAATGACCATGTGCAATGGCCATTCCATGCAGCCTTAGGAAGGGGGCAAATTCAACCCCTTCCAAATAAAAAATATTTGTATTAAACAACAAATTAGTTTACATAGCCTACATATCCAATTTCACCAACCTATTTCTTCACACCTATTTTTATTACATTTATTACCAACAAGTAATTAAAAAATACAGACATTTTCTAAAAAAAAATTATACACATTTAGATATTATGAAATACTCATTCAACCTTCCAAATATTTTAAGACACTGACAACATGTTAAAAACATTTCTAGATGTTGACAACATGTCAATCAATCGACATCAACCATGTTTCAAATTTATACCAGTTCCCTGCCAATAAAAAATACAACAATTCAGCCTAAAGTTATTTAACTAAAACTATAATATACAAATATTTAGTAAATAACTTTAATAAGAATACAATAATACTTGTCTACTATTGCAGTGTCTTGAAGAGCAACAAAACTGTCAAAAAAGAACAAATAAAAGAAATCAGTACCATAAATCTACTTAATTATTTGTATAGAAAGGATATCTTCAAAATATAACAATGATAGTGTAGACATAATAGGTAAATTGATTTTAGTGCCTGTAAGGGTTCTGCATTGTTTTTCATGGTTGAAAAACTGGTAAGAAAATTATTTGATGCTGCTGGTAAAGCAGCAAAGAAACATAAAACAAAAACATTTGTGCTCAACCATCTGCAAATTGAGAGATTTAGTGTGAAAGAAACAAAGAACAAAGTAGAGGCCCTCACCCACAATGGCATAAAAGGATACTTTTGACCATGTCCTCAAAGAAGGTTGGTGACCGAAAAAGCCGACCAAAACCTTTAGCCTTGGCCGTGGGATGCAGAGCATGTAAATCTGTATCTGCAGATTCCCGAGTTTCTGATACCTCAGCATCCGAACCACTTGATCCTGCCATATTGAATAAAATGGTCCAGAATCCATAAAATGTTGCAAGAATGCTTCTGTATAAAACTGCCTAGCACGAATCCATAAATATTGATGTTTAGTCTCGACCCATCACCAGGATTTATTATGAAAATTGCAACCCATTGCTGCCTCAAGCTCCCCGTGTCTATGTTTCGGGAAAATGACTACTTGGAATACGAAGTATTTACCACTGTTCAACAAATGGCCAACCTTACAGAAACACAGAATTCAAACCAACTACATGTAATTGCCCATCACCCGTATTAAAAGACAAGAAGAGGGTGATTTTTTTTGCGAGATGCGGACCATGAGTGTGGTAGCATCTGATAGTCTGGGAGGGCGCTGAAGGGTAGAAGAGGAAGAAAGCCAGAGATTGGGTGGCATCATGAAGAAGCCATAGCTGCAAACAGTCTTCTCTAAATCAAATGTCTCGTTCACTGCCAGACTCAGAAGGCATTCTGGGCACCCATTACCCTCCATTTCCTCAGCCCACTTCTGACTTGGAATGCAAGTCAGAAATGCAAACTTAAAAGAACAGTACGACTATTGGTTTGACTGTGTTTGGTTTTTTGAAAACTGCAGTTACATTAGGTAGAAGTATTAAATCCTATGTACATTCATTTGTGCTTAATTTTGGAGAACATGCCACAGGTTTTGTAGTTTGACAATTAGCTGTGATAATGTTGCTGTTGACAATTTCAAATTCAAAGCCTCCTGAAGGCAATGGATAGGCGCGTATGCCTTAATGCTGGGCATGGAAGTTATACCTGGCGCTCTGGCACAGCATTTCTTATCTGCACTTGACTAATTATAACCAAGGTCATGCCTCATACTGCATCTTATAAACAGAGATCGAAAGTTAATGTCTCTGTATTGGTGAAAGAAGACTCATGATTTTGATTGATAAATGTAGATATCCTAAACACAATCATGCCTAACACACCTTCAAGCTTATATCATAGATATGTTCACGGATCGGGTTTGAAACCTAGTTTAAAACAAGCACCGATGGAGGACTATATTGCCATAATTGATAGCGGGCAGAGGCAAAGAAATTAAGCGGAAAATAAAATATCCGTGCTGCTGCACAATAACTAAATTCTTCTTTCACATTGCTTGAGTAAAAAATATTTACATGAGTTCTTTATATAAAGAACTTTAGAAACATTAAGAAAATTCTAGAATATAGGCCGACATATTATTTTTATTATTTTACCTTGGCCAACATAAAATAATTGTCTAGAATTTACCTAACCCTAACTTCTAGAATTTACCTAACCCTAGCCGACATAAAAGTAAAAATAAAAATAAAATAAAAACTTAACTACAGCTGGTAGAAATTACCAGAATATTTTAACACTCCCCCCTAATTTCTACCACAAACTATATCAATATTTACAATGCCCAAAACTCTTCTCAAAAATTCAAATTGCTCTTGTGCTAAAGCCTTTGTAAATATGTCCGCAAATTGTTCTTCAGATCTGCAATGCTGTAGATTGATTTCTCCATTGTTCACTAACTCTCGAATAAAGTGATATCTAGTATCAATATGTTTTGTCCTCTTGTGAAAAACATGATTCCTTGACAGTGCAATGGTGGACTTGTTGTCACAATAGATTATAGTTGGCTCCTCTTGTTCATGCAGTAGATCCTTCAAGACTCTTCTCATCCACACTGCTTGACATGCTGCTGATGTTCCTGCTACATACTCTGCTTCTGCTGATGAAATTGTCACTATAGGCTGCTTCTTTGATGCCCATGCTACAACACCTGTTCCAAGATGAAATGCATATCCAGATGTACTTTTTCTATCATCAATACTTCCTGCAAAATCATTATCTGTATATCCCACCAACTGAAATTTATTTGAAGTAGAATACAATATGCCATGATTCATAGTTCCTGCAATGTACCTCAATAATCTTTTTCCTGCTTGCCAATGTGAATTCTTTGGTGCATCCATAAATCTTGAAATCAAACTTACTCCATACATTATATCTGGTCTAGTTGCTGTGAGATACATCAAACTGCCAACCAATTTTCTAAATATAGTTGGCTCCTCTTGTTCATGCAGTAGATCCTTCAAGACTCTTCTCATTCACACTGCTTGACATGCTGCTGATGTTCCTGCTACATACTCTGCTTCTGCTGATGAAATTGTCACTATAGGCTGCTTCTTTGATGCCTATGCTACAACACCTGTTCCAAGATGAAATGCATAACTAGATGTACTTTTTCTATCATCAATACTTCCTGCAAAATCACTATCTGTATATCCCACCAACTGAAATTTATTTGAAGTAGAATACAATATGCCATGATTCATAGTTCCTGCAATGTACCTCAATAATCTTTTTCCTGCTTGCCAATGTGAATTCTTTGGTGCATCCATAAATCTTGAAATCAAACTTACTCCATACATTATATCTGGTCTAGTTGCTGTGAGATACATCAAACTGCCAACCAATTTTCTAAATATAGTTGAATCAAAATCAATCTCATTATCTTCTCTACTTAGTTTTGTGCCTATTGCCACAGGTGTAGAAACTGGACTACAATTTATCATTCTAAACCTTCTCAAAACATCTTTTGCATATTTATTTTGACAAATGAAAATTCCCTTATCATTTTGTGTTACTTCAATGCCAAGAAAATATTTCATCAACCCCAAATCAGTCATTTCAAATTCCTTCTTCATTGCTGATTTAAACATGTCAATAGAAAGATTACCTGTAAAAATCAAATCATCAACATACAAGCAAACAATTAAAATCTGACCTTGCTCATTGACTTTGGTATATAGAGTAGGCTCACTAGTACTTCTGTTGAATCCATTGCTTATCATGTATGAATCTATCCTGCTGTACCATGCTCTTGGAGCTTGCTTCAATCCATAGAGTGCCTTCTTTAACCTGTAAACTTTGTCTTCATAACCTTTTATTTCATATCCTGGTGGCTGCTGCACATAAACCTCTTCTTCTAAATATCCATTCAAGAAGGCTGATTTAACATCCATTTGATAAACCTTCCAATTATTTTGAGCTGCAATAGCTAGTACCATTCTAACAGTATCAAGTCTTGCTACAGGTGCAAAAGTTTCATTATAATCAACTCCATATTCTTGAGAAAATCCTTTAGCTACTAGTCTTGCCTTATATTTGTCAATTTCTCCATTTGCATTATACTTAGTTTTATAAACCCATTTTACACCAATGCAATCTTTTTCCTTAAGCAAATCAACTAAATCCCATGTATCATTCTTCTCAATGGATTCCATTTCCTCATTCATTGCATTAATCCAATGTTCTTCCTTAATGGCATCTTCAAAATAAATAGGATCTTGAGCAAATAAAGCAAAATTTGATTGCAAATCTATCTTATCTCCTTGATCATAAATTTCTTGCAAACTTCTAGATTTCTTGCTTTTAAGCTTTGATCTTAATGATGCAAGTGTAGGGTTTGATTCATCACTTACTTGTGGACTTGAAGATTCTCCTTGCTCAATTTCTCCTTGTGTACTTCTTGATGGTGTTCCTCCTTGTTCATTTGATTGATCTCCTTGGTTTTCTTGATCTTTTTCTTCTAGTTCATTATATGGCAATGCTGCAATACTTGTAATTGTTTTGTCTATATGTCCATCCCAAGATTCTTCCTCTTTGAACACAACATCTCTACTTACAATGAATTTCTTGGTAATAGGATTAAACAACTTATATGCCTTAGATTGTTCATGATAACCAATAAAAATGCATTTTTCACTTTTATCATCCAACTTACTTTTTGTTTCCTTGGGCACATGTGCAAATGCAATACAACCAAATATTTTGAAATGAGAAACACTATGATGCTTACCACTCCATGCTTCTTATGGAATCTTGTCCCTTACAATCTTCGTTGGACTTCTATTCAAAATATAAACTGTGCAAGCTACTGCTTCAGCCCAATACTCATTAGGTAGATTATTTCCTTTCAACATGCTCCTTGCCATTTCCATTATTGTTCGATTCTTTCTTTCGGCAACACCATTTTGCTGAGGTGTGTAACTTGTAGTAAACTGCTTCTTTATTCCATGATACCTACAATAATCCAAAAACTCATTTGACTTGAATTCACCTCCTCTATCTGATCTCAATACCTTGATGGGTAGGCCACTTTGTTTCTCAACCAATGCTTTGAATTCCTTGAACTTTCCAAATGCCTCAGATTTATATTTCAGAAAATAAACCCATGTTTTCCTACTAAAATCATCAATGAATGTTAGAAAATAAATGCTTCCCCCTAAAGATGGTGTTTGCATTGGACCACATATATCAGTATGCACAATTTCTAAAGGTGCCCATGCTCTATATGACATTCCCTTTGGAAAACTTGTTCTATGATGCTTAGCGAAAATACAACTTTCACATGAACTTAATGGTGCTTTAATAGGGGGTAAGCCTCTTACCATTTCTTTCCTTTTCAATAAACACAATCCTTTGAAGTTAAGATGACCATACCTCAAGTGCCATATCCATGCTTGATCTTGACTTGATGCCTTGAAACTTGCTTCAATATTCTCCATTAATTCATTTTTCATTTGAAGTGGGAACATTCTATTATTTGTCATTTCAACCTTTGCAATCACCTTATTACTAGGAGGAATATCAAATATAGTGCGCACATTGTTTTCAAAAATAACTCTATAACCCTTTTGAGAAAGTTGTCCCACACTTATGAGATTATGCTTCAAACTAGGTACAAAATAAACATCAGGAATAGACTTCTTACCAAGCTTTGTCATCACATTAATTGCACCTTTACCCATGACTGCAACTGTATTATCATTCCCCAATTTAATTTCTGATTTCACTGAAGTATCCAAACTTTCAAACAAGTCTTTATTTCCTGTCATATGGTTACTGCAACCACTATCTAGAAACCAAATGTTACTTGAACTTTCTTGAGCTACATGACAACTAATGAACAATGTCTCAGAATTACTCTCAGAAAAATTTGCAGTTTGCTTTCCCATATCAGCTTGCTTCTTTCGACATTCATTTGCAATATGACCATACTTCTTGCAATAGTAACATTGAACATTGGATTTGTCATACCTTTGTGATGCTTGATTGTTATTGCGTCCTCTTGAATTGAAACTTTGATTTCTCCATCCTCCTGGATCTAGACTCTTCCATTCTTCTCTTTGAAAATTACTTCTTCCTCTTCCTCTTCCTCTGAATCCTAGATTTCCTCTTCCTCTGCCTCTGCCAAATGTCATTTGTGCTTTGAATGCACTCTCCAATGAGGTATTATTATTCCTGTTCAATCTCAACTCATAATTTTTCAAAGTACCAAACAACTCATCTATTGAATATGTTGACAAATCCTTAGTTTCCTCAATTGGCACAACAATAGTATCAAATTTAGTAGGCATACTTCTTAAGATCTTTTCTACAACCTTTTGATCTGTTAGTTCATCACCATTCATCCTTATTTGATTAACCAAATTCATAACACGATTTTCAAATTGATCTACTGAATCAGAATCACTCATTTGCAAGTTTTCAAATTCTTTCCTGAGTCCTTGCAATCTGGAAAGTTTTACCTTACTTGTACCTTGATATGTTGTTTCCAGAATATCCCATGCTTGCTTGGCTGTAGTGGCTGGCTTAATCCTTCCAATGACTGAATCATCCAATCCTTGTCCAATTATCTGCAAAGCCCTTTTATTCTTTTTCCTGTTTTCACTCAACTTATTTTTTGCATTAGTGCTCAAGGTAGACTCATCCTGTGGTTCTGTATAACCATTTTCAACTATTTCTGATAAATCTTCAAAATTAAATGTTAATTTCATTCTGTATGACCAAGTATCATAATTTTTACCAGAAAATATTGGAATTTGAGTTTGCACACTACTTGACGCCATATTTTAAAATAGTATCTGTAAACCCTAAATTTCTTCCTTTTTGTTTTTGCTATCAATAAAAAATATGATATATAATAAAAATGTAGCTTACTCAATTGACTGACTAATCGGCAACATTCTGCTCACCAAAAATAAACATGCAACTTCAACAATCCTCAAATCTGCTCTCCTCAAATCTGCTCTTTTTCCTGCTTCTTAACCTGGCTCTGATACCACTCTGATAGCGGGCAGAGGCAAAGAAATTAAGCAGAAAATAAAATATCCGTGCTGCTGCACAATAACTAAATTCTTCTTTCACATTGCTTGAGTAAAAAATATTTACATGAGTTCTTTATATAGAGAACTTTAGAAACATTAAGAAAATTCTAGAATATAGGCCGACATATTATTTTTATTATTTTACCTTGGCCGACATAAAATAATTGTCTAGAATTTACCTAACCCTAACTTCTAGAATTTACCTAACCCTAGCCGACATAAAAGTAAAAATAAAAATAAAATAAAAACTTAACTACAGCTGGTAGAAATTACCAGAATATTTTAACAATAATCTTAAACTTGGGAAATAGTATTCCAGACATGAATCATGATATATACAATTTGAAAGACCAGTGAATAAGCTAAATTCTGTCGATAGCTATGACTGCTCCTATAACAGGAGAATTTACAATGAAAAATTCTGTAAGGTAATAACAAATATAGCTCTATATAATTCCAAGGCGAAAAGGTTATAGAATTAGTATACATCATTAAAACCTAGACAATGATAATAAGTTACTCAGAATATGCTCTCCAGTATTTTGTAGCCTTATTAATGACGGCTCGATTTCATTGAACAAGGGCTGTAATGTTAAACACAGTAAATCACTCAGGTATTCAAAGGCATGTTACAGGGAAAATAAGACAGAAAATGTGTATATATATATATATATATTCTATAATAGACCATTTAAAACAGGGCTCCTTACTAAGAGGAACGTTAAACCATATACTGCTTAAAGGTAGCCTTTCCATATATAAGAAGCAGGTGCATGCAATTGTCTTTCAATAAAGCAGCACACAATAGGGTCCTCAGTTGGAAATATAACCTACATATCCTCATAACTCCTTCATAGCAATAAACAAACTCAAAATCAAATTTACCTTGGTTTGACATGCACTAATATGTGCAATGTTCTTCTGAGGTTGGCTGCCTAGGTTGTCCAGGTTCTGACATTTCAGGTCTCCCTTATGAACCCATCATTAGGGATTTGGTGGGAAGATCTGAATAGTCGGAATTTAAATAACCACTGCTGTCAAACCCAGAAGAATATTACAAATCGACACACTGTCAAGAAACCCATGGGCCATAACCACTCTTACATCAAATGCACTAATATGTTTTTGTAACTGCCCATGCACCTCAAATGTTATAGCTGCTGATGGGACTCTGCTATGTGATAACCTAGACCTAGATGGATATCCGTGATAAGATTACTCAAAAAACTGAAGGTGTCGATCACCATATTTTCAACATACATTCCTGTGGTTTATGGTTTATTTGGTGACTCTGCTCCTTTCTCCAATATCTAATCCAGTGCACATCCAACCATCCGTTGAGTAGGACAACCATCCCTATTCCCTTTGGATTCGAACGTGGTATATATTGAGGGTATATCCCGACCTTGCTGAGGGTCTACTAGTTTTTAAAAACCTAGGTTCAAATCTAGCGGTAGCATTTTATGTGGTAATTAAAGAATTAAACTATAATTTAACTAGTCATTTTGAAAATAACCACCAAACTATGAAACAAAAAACTCTAGCACTTCCTGAATCCAAAATTTTATAATGACAATCTCTCTCTTTAAAAAAAAGCGAGAGACACGGTAAAATTCACAAAATCTCCATTCTGATGTGATAATAGCCTATCAGCCATTCCCATACTTTTCTAGCTTTACAATTCGCATCACATGCATGCAGGCTAATATCAAGCCCCAAAAATGTAAACGAAAACCAGAAAAGAACATAGAAATCATAACAGATTTTTCAAAAAGTAACAAAAGGGGCAAACAAGACAGAATACCGTGATCAGGAGCTTCACCGGCATGGCTGCGAATATTCTTCAATTCATTGATGGCAGCATTTCGGAAAAAAAGATCATCCAAAGCCTCGCCGAACTTCATCTTCCGCATCCAAATACTCAGAAATACCCGTTTGCTATTGAGATAGAAAGATTGTTCAAAGAGAATAGAAATAAAGCACTGACATAGAGAAAAAACACAACAAAAACTCAACACCAAAAATCGAAGAAAGGAGGCATTGCCATGCCAAAATCGAAAACGTGACAAAGAAAATTAAAAAAATACAACAAAGAACAATCTGCCCTACTACTCAACTATACTGCCCATATAAGAGGTGAAACGTGCTTTTTTCTAACGGTCATTCCATCTATAGCGCTGATTTTCTCCAATCCCACGGCTGTAGTTTGAGTACCGTAGGAGAACGGTAGGAAAAAATCCTAAGAAACCCTAAAGTAAGAACACGCTTTCTTTCAAAAATTTACTCCAGTTTCACATTTCCTACAGGGTAAACCCTATTTATCACTGGTAAAGACATAAAATCTTAAAAGGTAAAGACATAAAAGCTAGCTGCATGTTTTTGAGGCCGTTACATGGCCTCCCTCTCTCCACAAAGCTCTTGAATTCGGATTGTTCAGAACCTTCTGATTGCCAATACAAAATCCCCAACGCAGGCAATACGAAGTCCAACAGAGTAATTAGAGATGCTATTATCCGTTCCGTCCCTTCGCATCTCAAGGTTTCTTTTTTTCTTTTGGCTTTTCTCCACCTAAGTTGAATCCTATTCCATCATATTTTTCTTCATCCCCAAAAGAAACTTAAATCGCCTCATTTGGGAAGAAGGGATGTCATACTGGCAGGAAACGCACACAAGCCAAAGGATTCCATTGCAAGATAGAGATGAGGAGCTTGATGTATATAAACTGAGTTACGACAAGTACAAAAGGATATAAAATAGCGGAGATGGGAAATGCACCAGGCGGGCTCGTGGGCAAGACCAGCCAAGGAAGCTTGTTTCACAGGCCTTGCGAATTTTAAATTCATAAAGCCAAAAGTAGCTCTTCTTAAAAAACTATTAACTCTCGGAAAGCAGGTGTAATGTTGGTAACAAGTACAGCAATGGTAGAGCTGAACTTGCTTGCAATTCACTATACATCTCACGCTTCTTTCTATCTATATTCTCGCAAGAGCCTGCTAGAATCTGTATGCATGTCACTATCACCGTCTGATATGTATAGTTCGTATTATGTCAATTAAGTGAATAAAAACTGCAATTAATGTCTTTTTTCAAGAGTATTCAAAAGTACATTTCTTGTAGCCATCATTCTCACTCTGGTTTGTAGTTGCTACCATCGTTCTGTGGTTTTCTTGTTGTGCAAAGCTGTACAATACTTCTCCCCTAGGGATTTCCTTAGCAAATATAACATTGTTCCATCATCTACGTTGTGTAAATCATGCCAATATCATTTAAATTAGTTTTTAAATCACTTTTTGACCTTTTATTATCTGATAAGTAGGAGGTATTTTTCCACAGCGTGTCAAATTATGATATTGCTATCAGGATTCAACCGTGTAGTTTCGAGTCAAACTCATTGACCCATGTTTCATGAGTAGTGGTTCAACAAGAACCCATCTCTCATGATATCGAATGGTCCACTTAGCACTCATTGCATCTAGGTGATGCTCACAGAGGTGAAGCACTGGTCTGTTATCTATTTTTGTTTGGATGTAGCTATTCTCTCTACAAAAAATGCATGTCTTTTGACACTCAACGTCATCAATAGAGGGATATCTTCAAATTGTGGTGCTCACATCAATCTAAAGAATAATAAAAGTAGTATATGTCAATTACTTGTAAATACCTAATGACTCAAATCTAGAGAAAATCATCATCATGAAATGTATGTTTCCGTACTCATACCCGTGTTAAAGATATTAATGATGAGATAATAGTAACAACTTTGACAACCAGTTTTTCCTATATACTACGAGTTGTGAAAGTTGAACTCGTTAGCTAAACAAACAATAATAGATTTAAGAAAACTCAACTATGCATAAACAAGAACAATAATTTTTATAGAATAAAATTTTGAAATCTACTACAATGCACCTCAATAAATCTAATGTCACAATAGACACTAACAATAAGCATGTTGGATGATGGTGTAATACCAACCTACATTCAACAAAAAAATGTATTTTCAAATATTCAATGTCATTAAGATATATTATGAATTCACCTTTGATATAGATGGGACTATAAAAAATGTTGGTGGAATGTTAAGTGCCATACCACTCCTTGAGTCTATATCATGAAATATATAATAAAATTATATATTTTTAATGTATTTTTGATTAAAAATTCATTTGCATGTCAAAATTTTAAGAAAAAAATATTTAATATATGTTATAAACTCACATTAAAACACTTCTATGTGGTCACCAAACAAATCATGTATTAGATCATTACTAATTGCTATAGATATGATTCACCACACTATATTTCTTGATTATCTTGTAAGCTCCCAATACACTACAATAATAGTGATTGTGGTCATGGGAATTGACATCATCTCAACTGTATGGATCATAGTCTCTTTCATAGCATAAATGATAATAGCTATAACACAAATGGAAGGTCACACCAGTCAAACAAAATGGCCTCATTGCACGATCATTTGCTACATCACGAGATTAGGATATTTGTGTATCATATTTTATTAGGGTGTCAAGGCTAACAATTACATGGAGAGTTTGCACCTCCCTAGCCTTCTTAATAAATGAAGGCCCCATCACATGATAAATAGGTTTTTAGGATAGTAGTCTTTGTTGTTAGTTTGCTACCCAATGAGCTGCCACTCTATTTCATCAAAATAGTTAGGTATTTCATGAATGATAGTCATAGTAAATTTTTCTCAAAAATATGAAGGCACCTCATGGTTGTTGCAAGAGGTTACTCAAGGGTCGTCCAAGACATCCTAAAAACTTTGCATCATCATAATTTTACAATAATAGATGGGCAATCTCTTTGATATCACAATAATGGGTGCATTAGTTTTTGAATCACTAAAAGGAGCATAATTTTGACCTTTAATTATATATTTTATTTTGCCTCATTATATGATAACGTTATCGCATAAAATTTGTGGAATAAATCTTTGTGTTTTCCATTAATATATTTGGCTTGATATTGAGTTAACTTCTTTCATCATTGCTTCTAATGACAAAGCAAGGAATGCATGGTGGAGGTTTGATATGCATCCCTCTAATGTTCAAATTAATTTTGTTATTTGAATTTTATTTTATTTGAAAAGCCTTAATCACCCCTCTTGGATTTCTCCAAGGTTTGTTGGAAGTGTTGTAAGAGATTCAAGTGGTGGAAGGTTCTCTTTAGGTATTCACTTGTTTAAATTTAATTTTAGATTAGGGATTAGATGAGCTAGTAAAAAATTAGAAATAAATTTTGAAATAATAAAATCTCTTAAAAATTATACAAGATTTGAATAAAAAAATAGAAAATCTTAACTTTCCCCTCTTCTGACATCGCTTTGGAAGATAAAATATGTTAGAACATGATAATTCACGAATATATTGAGAATATAGTGGTGTTTTGTCTCCTATACAAAAGTCAATCTTGATAGAAACAATAGGTTTTCGGGATTTTTGTTAATATGAGGCAATTTTTAATTGCATGGACCACATACATGAACACATTATATAACAAGTGTGCATTATACAATATTTGTGTATTATAGCTTTGTGTTTACCAATCCATAATGCTTTCACAATTAATATAATATGATCATGTTATTCTTATTTTTAATTGGCCATTTTTTACCCCCAATTCAATGTAGCCACCCTCATGATACCTTTAACTGTTGAATGAACAAGACAACTAAGATGGGGGGGTTAATCAGTTGTATCAAATTAAAACATCAAAACCCTCAATAGTAATCAAATCCACAAGCATTCATTAAATCCTTAATCTGTTATAATAACTAATCGTGAAATGTAAATAACAAAAAATGAATCAACACCATACACAAGAGAACACTAGATTTATGTGGAAAACCTAATGAGGGAAAAACCACGATGAGGATTAGCTCACAATATAAATAATTATAAAATTGGTACAAGGGCTCACTTCCAAAATAGGACACACTATCTAATAGGGCTCTATTATCCTCAAATCCAGCTGCGCTCGATTCATGGGATAACCCCCTACAAAACTAGTATGTTATGTAGGCCCATGCACTTCATGTTATTATGTGGAGCCTAATCAGACTTGAAGGTTAATTTTTTCCCCACTTTTATTAGCACATTTTCCCCTAAATTATTTAACGGGGGTTTGGGGGCAGTGCCCCTGAAACCTCTCACGGCTTTCTTATTATTTTATAAAGGCATTGGGTTTTTTAATTTTCTGTTGGGCGACATAAAAAACCCTATTTTGTAATTGAGATAAATCTTGATAAAAGGCTAAGGATTAGGGTTTACATTGACATTGTATTGTAGCATTTGCAGCAGTATTGAGTTGTAGGGATTACAGGTTGTAATCAGTTTGATTTACTAGATAATAATATTAGACTCTAAGTTGGTGGACGTAGCCCAAGTTTGGGTGAACCACGTTAAATATTGTCTCTTGCTGTTATTATTTTTGTGTTTTTCATTCCTCTGTTTAATCTTTATATGCATTTAATTGATAGTTTTTGAATCTAATTCCTAACAAGTGGTATCAAAGCGAGGTTGTGTTTGATTATTGTCTGCAGGAAGGTCTTGCGGTTGAGTGGGAATCTCACAGTTGAGTGGGAGCAATGGAAGATGAGGGTAAATTGAAGGCAGATAAATTCAATGGGAAAAACTATCAGTTATGGAAGATGCAGATGGAGGATTATCTCTATCAGAAGGATTTATGGAGGCCGTTGGAAGGAGTATCCAAGAAATCGGCAATAATGAGTGATGAGGATTGGAATCTTTTGGACAGAAAGGCATTGGGGGCCATTCGTTTATGCTTGGCACAATTGGTGGTGTTTAATATAGTAATAGCAAAGATAACTCAAGAGTTGATAGAAACCTTAGCAAAGTTATATGAAAATCCTTCCACTTCGAATAAGGTATTTCTTATGAAGCATTTATTTAATATGAAAATGGCAGAAGGTGGGCTAGTTGTTGATCATTTAAATGAGTTTAATATAGTTACCAGACAATTAACTTCTGTAAATGTAAACTTTGATGAAGAAGTTAGGGCTCTTTTGATTCTATGTTCTTTGTCTGAAAGCTGGAATAGCTTGGTAATGGTTGTTAGCAATTATGTTTCTGGTTTGAATACATTGAAATTTGATGATATTGTTGGTGTTATTTTGAGTGAGAAAATTTATAGGAAAAGTTCAGGTGGAACATCCACATCAAGCAGTGTTTTGAATGTAGAAAGCAGGGGCAGAACAAAGGAGAGAGGAAACAATTCTGAAAGTTGTGGGAAGTCACGAGGAAAATCAAAGGACAAAAGGTCCCAATCCAGAGACAAAAGGGATTGTTGGTACTATGGTAAGCCAGGTCATGTAAAGAAAGATTGCTAGTCTCGAAAAAATAAAGGAGACAAGAAGGAAGGCAATAAAGAGGAAAATGTGGTAAGTAATGAATCTGATGAGGATGATTTGATTCTTTCCCTTGATAATGTTGATGATTCATGGGTTTTAGATTCAGGGGCTTCATTTCATGCTACACCCCATAGAAGTTATTTTCTTGACTATGTCTAAGGGGATTTTGGGCTAGTTTATTTGGGAGATAACAAACCCTGCCAGATTGTTGGAAAGGGAAGAATCAAGATTAAGTTGCAAAATGGGAATCATTGGCTACTACATGAGGTAAGGCACATTCCAAAGTTACAAAGAAATTTAATTTTAGTAGGGCAACTAGATGATGAAGGTTGTGTTGTTACATTTAGTGATAAAAATTGGAAGGTTACAAAAGATTCCTTAGTGGTAGCAAAAGGTGTGAAAGTAAGCACCTTATATCTTTGTACAGGTCATACTATTCCTTCTACTTTAGCTATTGCAAATAAAAATCAAGGTTTAAGAACAGTTGTTGTGGGTTCGCAGGAAGAGATTGAAATAGTTGTTGCAGGTTCTGAGACAACAATGTGGCATAACAAACTTGGGCATATGAGTGAAAAAGGTATGAAGGTACTTCATTCTAAGAAAGTTTTACCAAGTCTGAAATGCATTAATATGGATTTTTGTGAAAGTTGTGTGTATGGAAAACAAAAGAGAATTAGTTTTCTCAAGGTTGGGAAGCAAAAGAAAGATGAAAAGTTGGAGCTTGTGCATATAGATGTATGGGGACTGGCTTAGGTATCTTCTCTTGGTGGCTCTCGGTATTATGTTACATTCATAGATGATGCAACTAGGAAGGTTTGGATTTATTTTCTTAAGTAGAAATCAAATGTATTTGAAACATTTAAGAAATGGAGAAGCTTGGTTGAGAATGAGACATATAAGACTAAAATGTCTCAAATCTGATAATGGTGGTGAGAATTACAACAAATAATTTGAGGATTATTATTCCTTTAATGGAATTCGTAGGCAGAAAATGGTTCCAGGGACTCCATAAGAAAATCGAGTGGCTAAGCGCATGAACATAACAATAATGGAGTGTGCACGAACTATGAGATTGCACGTTGGGCTGCCTTTAAACATGTGGGCAGAGGCTGTAAGCACTATTGTTTATCTAATTAAAAGAGGTCCCTCCAATCCTTTGGGTTGTGGTATTCCAGAGGAAGCATGGACTGGTAAGAAGGTGAGTTATTCTTTTCTCAAGACCTTCGGTTGTGAAGCATTTTCACATGTAGACTCTAAAAATAGAACCAAGCTTGATGCAAAATCAAAGAAATGTATATTTGTTTGATATGGCATTGATGAATTTGGTTATAGGCTTTGGGATTTTGAAAATCAGAAAATTGTGAGAAGCAGGGATGTCATATTCAATGAGAGTGTTGTACAAAGATCAGTTGCAACAGCATGAGAAGAAAGAAAATGATTATGTAGTGTTGGATGATACACCAAACAATGATATTCCAATAGTTCCTCATGCTCAGTAACAACAAATACCACAAACTCCAGTGAATGTTAGACAATCTTCAAGGATAAGTAGACCTCCTAAAAGTTTTTCTCCATCTTTGTATTATATTTTGTTAAAATATGTTGGTGAACCTGAAGAGTATGATGAAGCTATGCAGGTGGATACAAAGGTTTAGTGGGAGCATGCAAAGGAAGAATAAATGGACTCCTTTCTAAAAAATCAGACTTGGGAATTATGCAAGTTGCCTTCAAGTAAAAAGGCTTTACCAAACAAATGTGTTTATAGGCTAAAAGAGGAAGATGGAGGTAAGAACAAATTTAAAGCCAAGCTAGTTGTAAAAGGATTTGCACAGAAAAAGGGCATTGGTTTTGCTGAGATTTTTTCTCTAGTTGTTAAGATGACTTCTATTCATACTATTTTTTTTATTTAAGGGGTAAACACTTTTGACCGGAGCTATGAACTGGATACAACCATTCAACAATACCACCCCAATGGGGTTTGAACCTTGGTGGAAAGAACAATAATGCCACCTATAAACCATCACACCATGCCAATACCGGCTTCTATTCGTACTATTTTAAGTATTGTGGTTGTTGATGATTTGCATTTGGAACAGTTAGATGTGAAAACTACCTTTCTCCATGGTGATTTGGAGGAGGAGATATATATGGACCAGCCCCAAGGATTTGAGGTCAAAGGTAAGGAGAAATTAGTGTGTAGACTGAAGAAGAGTTTATATGGCTTGAAACAAGCACCTCAACAATGGTACTTGAAATTTGATAGTTTTATGGTTGAGCAAGGCTACAACAAGTGTAATTCTAACCATTGTGTTTATTTTAAGAGGTTGGATAATGAAAGCTACATTATTTTATGTTTATATGTTGATGATATGCTTGTAGCGGGGTCTAACATGGATCACATAAGTGAGTTAAAATAACAGTTAGCAAAATCATTTTCTATGAAGGATTTGGGAGCAGCGAAACAAATCCTTGGTATGAGAATTTGTAGAGATAGGAAAAACAAAAAATTGACTCTATCTCAAGTTGGTTATGTTGAAAAGGTGTTGCAAAGATTCCATATGGAGAATACAAAAACTATCAATAGACCTTTCCCTAGTCATTTGAAATTGAATACGGAGATGTGTCCAAAGACACAAGAGGAGGAAGAAAAAATTTCTAAGGTACCATATGTTTCAGCTGTAGGAAGTTTAATGTATGCCATGGTATGCACGAGACCAGATATTGTACATGTTGTTGGAGTTGTAAGCAGGTATATGAGTAATCCCGAATTGGAGCATTGGAATGCAATAAAATGGGTTCTCGGGTATTTGAGAGGTACATCGAGTAAAAATTTATGTTTTGAGGGCTCTAGTAGGTTATGTAGACTCAGATTTGGCAGGGGACATTGATACCAAGCGCAATACTACATGTTATGTCTTTACTGTAGGTGGGACAACAGTGAGTTGGATCTCTAGGTTACAAAAGGTGGTTGCTTTATCCACCATAGAGGCAAAGTATGTAGCTGCAACAAAGGCAAGCACTGAAATGATATGGCTGAAATCTTTCATGGAAGAATTGGGAAGACCTTAGTCTAACAGTTATTTTTTTATGGACAACCAGAGTGCAATACATCTTGCAAAGAATTCTTCCTTGCATTCAACGACCAAACACATAAAGTTGAGGTATCACTTCATTCAGTTGGTGTTGGATGATGTTTAGTTAAGGTTGGAAAAGATACATACATATGACAATCCAACATATATGTTTACAAAGGCAGTGCCTAAGGAGAAGTTGAGCTCCTCTTTAGCTTTGGTTGGTCTTCAAGATTGAAAATAATAAAATCAGAACAATAGGGTTCAGGGTGCTTATTTCCAGTGGGAGCTATAGGGTCAATAGTGGTATGATCAATCTCCAAGTGGGAGGTGATATGGGGTCGAGTCTGATCAGAGTCCAAGTGGGAGATTGTTGTTATGTGGAGCCTAATCAGACTCAAAGGTTAATTTTTTCCCCACTTTTATCGGCATGGTTTCCCCCCAAATTATTTAATGGAGGTTTGGGGCAGCACCCCTATCGCGCCCCTTGTTGCGATATAGGGCAGGGTCGAGGGGCAGCGCCCCCAAAACCTCTCACGATTTTTTTTTAATTTTATAAAGGCATTGGGTGTTATTTTTTTTCTATTGGCCGACATAAAAAACCCTATAATTTTATAACTGACATAATTCTTGATAAAAGGCTAAGGATTAGGGTTTTCGTTGACATTATATTGAAGCATTTGCAACAATATTGAGTTGCAGGGATTACTGGTTGTAATCAGTTTGATTTACTGGATAATAATATTGGACTCTCTGTTGGTGGACATAGCCCAAGTTTGGGTGAACCACATTAAATATTGTCTCTTGTTGTTATTATTTTTGTGTTTTTATTCCTTTGTTTAATCTTTATTTTCATTTAATTGATAGTTTCTACATGCAATTCCTAACACTTCAAGCATGCAAACACAAGGAAAATTTTGATTTACCTTCACACATGGTCCTGTGTCTAGAATCATCCTTTTGAGTGCTCCTCCTTTGTTGTTTATCATTGAAAACCTTCAAAACGAATGTTTTGTCGATTTTCAATCTTCAGGAGTTAGAATTTTTTTTGCCCACGTAGGAGGTTGATTTTCAACGCTCTTACATGAACAAACTTAGAAAAATTTTAATGTGTAGAAGTGTTATTTTTCAGCACCTCTACACATTCCTCCTCATCCTATATGTTTGAGTGCTATTTTTTAGCGCTTCTGCATTGTAATATATGTTTAAGTTTTCTCAAATGTTGGAGTGATGTTTTTTACTGATCTTACACCTTTTTGTTCTTACAGTTTTGAATATGCTCAGGCGGTGATTTTCACCACCCTTCCATGTTCCCGCCCAGTCTCCCACGCACAAGTTAATGAACTCGTACTTCATTAAAGACAAGTTTTAAACAGCTTTTTAATCTCTTTTTAAGCATTTTTGTTTTCATTTCTTCACATCTTTTTATGTTTGTGTTCTTGTTTGCTTCCCGCAAGTACCTTGGAATTCTTGGATTGCGTCAAGTCATACTTTTGGAAGATTTGTGCACCCTCCATTTTGTTCATCATTTTAGGGTTTTTTCGCCAAGTGTGTTTTCTTTGTTTGCTTATCTTATGGTTTTCCCCATTTCAGTCATTAAGATTCTATATAAATGATTTTTTGTGTTGCCTACTTTTGAAGGTATGCTTTACCTTTTTCCTACATTCATTTCTTTCTAGGGTTCTTTTTTTGTCATTTTTTTAATTCATTTTTTCTTTATAAAATGTTGGTTTTCCCTAGCCTTTTATTTAGGGTATTGTATTCAAGGTTTTTCATTGTCCTATGATTTTAAGTATCTCCTTGCACCTTAGCATCAATTGTTGAAATCATATCCTTTGTTCTTCCTTGAAGACTATCATGTTTGCAAAAGTGTCATTTTTCACCGCTTCTCCATGTATAAACATTTCCTAGGTGTTGAGGCACTTATTTTTGCTGCTCCAACATATATTTTGATGAACTCCAACTCTTGTTTGCAGAAGCGTCATTTTTCACCACTTCGACATTCATAACGTTTGATTTTTGATCAAACTCCCTAATGTACAAGCATCATTTTTTGTCACCTCAACACATAATTCTACTTCATGATGCAAAGGCGGTGATTTTTTCCCACCTTTACATGAAAAGGTTTATCTCAAGCTGAAGATGTGTAAGTAGGATTTTTCGCTTCTATTCCACGAAGTGATCTTACCTAAGATGTAAAAGTGCTAATTAATAACACTCTTACATCAAATATTTTTCCAAGTCCTCAAATCATGCTAGAGCGTTATTTTTCAACACTTTTACATCAAATACAAAACTTTCAAGATGTAAGGGCATTGATTTTAAGTGTCCTTGCACAAAAAGAAATTTTTTCACTAATGCTCAAAATCATTCCGACTTGCTTTCTAAATTTTGTTTCTTCCATAATTGCTCCATAGCTCACATTTTCTCACTTCAAAATGCATGCCTAGCTTCATGCATTCCATTTTCCCTCTATAATGCATATGCTCTTAACATCTAATTAATCCATGTTTCCTTGCAGTTACCTTTAGCTCTCATCAGGTACTCTCTAGAGGTGGTTTTCAGTGATCTTTTTGCAATTTTAATGAAAAAAGAAGAATCTCCATTGTCTTCCAAAAAATAGAAAATGAAGTACAAGTATCAAGGTGTCTACCCACCCACTATTGTGACCTCTAAGATCGATGAGATCAAGGACATGAAAATTGGTCACCTTAACATGGAAGACTTTGTAAGGAGGGACAAAAAAGAAACCATTGGAAGAAGATTTGCAAGCAATCATCCATAGCAACCTACATCGAGCGGCTTCATTTCTTGTTGCTACTCATTACCCAAAATTTGTTCTTTAGGTTGTCTCACACTATATCAAGGATGATAGGAATTTCAGAGATTCTTCTATGCACATTATGATGAGATTAGATCCAAAGTTTTTTTATATAGTTTTTATGGTTCTGCACATGGAGAAGGATACAACTATTTCCATTCAACAAGGACAAAAGGCTTATGACAAAGATTTGAAAAAATCCAAACAATTGATCAATTCACAATGGTTGAAGACTCTGAGGCCCACCACAATGGTGATTCCATTGAGGAAGATAGGGATATATGTTTGGGAGAGTCATGATCTTTGCTAACTTAAAGTTTTGGGTTAGATGATCGAAAGACCTGCATACTTGAAGAGGGAGATTGTTGCAACAATTTTGGTGTATTTTTTTAAGTTTGGTGCTCTGATGGTGGAGAGAACTTAGAAAAACCTAGATCTTGGAAGAATCTTCCTGCTACTTGAAGATGTTTTCCTCTTTCAAAGAGGTGGCTACTCTACAACACATTTTAAATCATTAGAAGAGTTGGTTGTAGTAGTTTTCAAGTATTTTCCTATTGTAGCATTTTGTATGAAGGTTTGTAATAAAGTTCCAGTAAAAGGAATTGATAAAATGGATATTCTAAAGCAGATAGTTGTAGAGGGTTAGATATTATTTTGTAAAAATGTATAACTAGATGGGTTCCCCCTCTACAAGCTATTCTACCATGACCAAACCACAGTCATGTCCTCAAAGAAAATATTTTTCTTTGGAGATATATAACCCTCTGAATTTCAATAAAATCCATGGTTATCCACACTCTATTTTGAGATAAGGGAATATTTTCCTAAGTTTAGAGGTGGTTTAGAAGAATCGACATCAAGACAATTGTAGGATTTCACTAATTTGATGGTGAAATCCCAGATAGTAAAAGAAGATTTTGTCATGAAATTTTTTGTAAGAACTTTAGAAAATGATGCTAAGGATTGGTTTTGTAATATTCCTCTACATTCTATTTGTTCATGGCATAAGTTTAAAGAAATATTCATGGATCATTTTGGTGAAATGAATGATGAGTGTCTATCTAATGGTAGCCTTTTGCACTATCAAGGAGATTTTGAATAAGAATATGAATCTGAGGTTGAAAATTTCTCACCTCTAGATGCATTATGGAACATAGAAAGATATGAGGATGAATCCCCATATGACTTTCATGATAAATTTATGGAATGTTGGCTTGCTATACCAGAATCAAATGGGGCGGATGAATCAAGATTTGTTGATTTGTTTGGTGAAATACTCAAACTGGGTATGAGTACAATGCCACAAAGATGGAAGACTTCCAAAGTTAGAGCGATTGATAGTTGGCTTTCAACAATTGATAGGTTGATAGGGAAATATGGAGATATTTTCTTATTTGAATTGTGTGATGGTACTTATTCTAGGCTTGATCAAATGGGTCAGGATGGTATAGTGGTGAACAACAATGATGCATCTTGTAGTGGTGAAGATTCTACTTTTGTGTAGCCTCCAGAAGAAATGTGTGTAGATGAGGGTTGTTATGATAGTAACCAAGATATAAGGTATGATGAAGTGACAAAAATATGTGATGTCATACCTTCCGCATGGCATACCTTCTGTAGATGTTGAAACAATAGAGGTAGAGATTTTACTCTATATATCATATGACTTTGATAGTATGTGTGGTGATTTTCAACTGGAAGAAAGTAGTAATGATGAATCTATTGATGATGTCCAGTTTGAATATGTAGGATATGACTCTACTAGGTTTTATAGTAGTATAGAAGAAGAAGAAGATATGTGTGCTAGAGATTCATGGGATGAACCATGTCAAATTGCATATTGTGTTGGGAATGATGCATGACGGTGATATAAGTTATGAACAAGAGACTAATTCCTCATTTAATTTCTCACCTTCTTCTATCCATTATTCTGGTTTTGAATTTTTTGCTGAATTTTTGCTTGAGGATAATATAGATGTAGCTGTATGTGAAGAAGAAAATGAAAAGATAAATGTTAGTAAAGCTGAAGATGTTATTTATGATGAGTTTTTACTTGAGGAGTATGATTGTATGAATTATATGGATGCATATGAAAACTTATTTTTTAGGGGGTACAACTCATAGTCTTCCTCATGAGCAGTGGACTTCAAATTTGTCATGGCAGAGCACAATTGATAATGTGAGGTTCACTGATTTGTGTCATGGTTCTGATTTCTATGATACATATGTCTCAGCAAATTACAAAGAGGTTGAAAAAGAGAGACAATTTAAAGAGTATAGCTCTTCACCCAAAATGTCTCATGACTTGAATGAATGTGTTGATGAGGTATACATCAACATTGATGACTCCAAGCATGCTGCTTGTAGTTCTGATGAGCAACAATAGGTTGGTAATTTTTTGGCTGCTCATGTCCCTTGTATGCCAAAGATTCAAAGTTTTCAGTTTGACATGCTAGAGAATGAATTTCCCTTTGCATGCCAGCACAATGAAGAGGCATATTTTTATTTGCCATGTGAATTGGGGGCATCTTCTTTTTTCCTTGATTCATGTGAGGTGGTCAGTAGATATGAAGATACAGTGGTTTTATATGGTACTAATCAATGTTCTCAATTTTTTTCACTTGCTACTGTTACCAATTTTTGCCTCAACTCAATTGGAGGAGCTAGCTGAATGTTATCACATCATAAGGTGGAATTGCACTCAGGTTCAAATGTTGTTTTATCATTATTCATTGAGTAATAGTTATGCATTTTTAAAGAAGAAATGGAGTTTTCAGAATGCCATTCAGATGTTCCAGAAATGGCAGAAATACAGAATTGAACAAAAGAGCAAAATAGCATTTGGAATGCTTTCATTTATTTTGTAAGGAACTCATATTTTTACAAGGCTTCATTTGATTTCACAATCAGAATGATATCACAACATTGCATGAAAATGCATTTTCTTTTCAAATGAAAAGCAGAATTGAAATCAAATATCCACACAAGTTGTGGATGTAACTATTACAATACATTGCTAATAGCACATTGCACTACTGAAGATATAGAAAGTAAAACACATAAGTGACGGCATAATCATCATTGCCTGATTATCGACATTTGATGCCGAATGGTGCACCTTGCCTTCTTGAGCTTCGTCGACCTATAAGACGAAAAGAGGGATGTCAGTGGCTCCGATTATGATGTAACTTATATGGAGCACCCACAATAGTACAACCTACTATTAACCATGCATTGAAACAATCAATCCAATCAAGTGCAGTATGAAAGAAATGAGCTAGAGGAGAGATAAAAATATCATGATCATCATCTATTTTTTATGCTAACATTGTTTGTTTCCTTGTGCAGGTATAGGTAAAATCACGAGGCTGAACATTTTTTCGAAGACCAAGCATGTGGAGGAAAACGGGCTCCCACAAGGGTAGAGCTCGACATGCTGCCCTATTCATTAATGGGTTGATTTTAAAGATGTACATTATCATGTTCATTAAGAGAAATGAAATACAACTGAAGGAGTAAAAAATAGATTTATCCATCGAGCAACTAAACCAACTATGCATTCATAACAATCAGGTTTGTTTTCTGAAGGCTACAAGTGAATAGTGAGTTTAGTTCACTTAATGAATTTAACTGAGTACATTTACATCAAATATTGCTGAATAAGTTCATGTTCTTGCTGATCATAATCATATATGTCATGCAAGTTCAATTCATCAATTCATTCTATTCACAGTCAAGGATAGTGAGCAGGCATACATTATGCCTTAGTGGTTTGATTTAATTTTCATCATGAAAGAGAACATATTTTTAAAAGCAGTTTAATAAGTGGAACATAAAAATGCATGAAGAGTACCATGTTGCTCAAGAGTACAAAGGATGGACAGTGCATTCAAGTGTTGAATGAGTCACTAGTTCCAGTTGATTAATAAGTAAATGCTGCATTATGAATTGTAATAACAAAGTGATCATTCCAGAATGTTAAGGGAAGAGCAAGCTTTGTCTTTCCAGAATGAATTATGAGTTATCAGTTATGCATATGAACTGGTGAGTAGAGGTGGTTTGTAGTGATTCAATGTTTCAATTCAAAAATCTCTACAGAGTTCAAGAGCAAAAGGTAGAAGTTGCTGTGTTAAAGTTGAGAGAAATCAAAAGACACTGTTGTGCATACAGAATATAAGTATGGAGATAATATACATTAAGAGGCCATCCTTTCCACAACAGACAAGCACAAAATCATGCTGAAAATAAGAAATCTGAATGCTTAAAGAAGCCTAGACTTTGCACAATTATTGGGATTACTAACC
The DNA here is from genome assembly GCA_007258455.2 of Sequoia sempervirens. Classification (NCBI taxonomy): domain Eukaryota; kingdom Viridiplantae; phylum Streptophyta; class Pinopsida; order Cupressales; family Cupressaceae; genus Sequoia; species Sequoia sempervirens. Next base: position 6,311,070 of record VDFB02274714.1, read on the forward strand.
TTTTATATCTTAAGCGAGTTTGCATGGTGGAGATTGTTCTATTATATCTTCAAAGAGTTACAAGTATCAAGCAAATGATTGTCCCATATTCAAACATGGCCAAATACATGAGCTTCATTTCTAGAATATCAAGTTTTTCAACACAATACAAGCAAGATGTTTACAGGTGGAGATCATTGTTTTTTCAGAAATATATGGAGTTCTAATTAATGCAGTGTTTCCAAGAATACCAGGCTATATTCATTTCAAATTAAGGGACACAAGAATAACAAGGTAAGCTTTAGTTGTTTTGGGTCGAGCCCTATAACTAAATGTAGATAAACATATAGGTTATGTTATTCTTGTCATGAGTTTTCATTTCTGGAGGTGTTCTAAAAGCAAACAGTAAATACCCATGTTGGGGTTTCCAATGAATGACAATTTTCCTTGTTTCAAATTGGTATTTGGTCAGATTTGTTCAATTTTTGAACAGTCGTGGCTATGTGTTAGTTTTTAGCACTGATGCAATGGAAATACATTCTTTTCATGAAGTGCAGAGTACCAAGGAGATGAAATGAAAATACAAACATTCAGGTCATTCTTTTGTTTCAGAGGTTCGGAATAAGCCACTGGCTCATTTGGGTCGAGCTCATATGTTATAAATCATAAATAGATTTGTAGCTTTGAATCTCAAATATCCATTTTTCAGGTTTGCTTTCGAAATGCAGGAAAGCAATAATCACAGTGACCCATGTGAAGTTTTTTCCCAAGACAGCAGTTGAGTCAAAATGCAAAATGTTGTGTTGAGCCAAGTTCTAGAAAACACAATTCTCTTTTGAAATTTCAAATACCCACATGTGGGTTAGTTTTCAAAGTGCAGGAGAATGCAATAATGGGGATAACCCATATGGGTTTTACATTAAAAAGCAGTAGAATTTAAAATGCAAGTTTTTGTACTAAATCGAGCTTCAGAGGTAAAGGAAATACAGTTTTCTTTAATGATTTCAAATACCCACTTTCAATTTTGTTTCAAAGTACAGAAAATTCAATTACAGTGATACCCACAAGCATAAATGCTTTCAAATAGACATAATGGTCAATTTTATGTTCTGGGTCGAACCCAAAATCCACAAAGAAATGCTTTCTACAATACACATCTGGTGCGACCTGATATGGCCAAAAATTCATGAATAGAGACGAGTTTCTTTGAGCCTCTGAGAACAAAATGTCTAGCAAAAGGAGATTACTAGTCGAAGTTGAAAGTAAGCACCCTAGCTGCGGCCAAGAGTTCTAGATAGTTTCCAAAAGACAAGATCTCGAACCCGTAGGGAGCAGGCGAGCTCTCATGGTGAGAATGATACACAAAGATGTTGGTGTAAGCACATGAAAACACACATAAAATGCAAGAAAAAGGCATTAGATATTGTGTAGCCGTGACCTTAAGGCCAGAAAAATTAAAATATGGAGCCATAGAAATCATGGAACTATGAGCAAATAGCTCACCTTTGTGACAGTAGGAGAAAAAAATGACCCATGAGCTTCCTCTTAGAGCTTTTGAGATGAACACGAGCTCACAGGTCGGCCAAGCAAACAAAAGTTACACAGAGTGCAAAGAAAATAAGAGAATAAACTCATACAGGCCGCGACCTTAAGGCCTTTTGATATTCAATAAGAAGTGGAAGAACTTCGATACAGACAAAACAAAGCTTACCCACTGGAGTTTCGGTCGACTGATGAGCATGGTGAATATTCCTAAGCATGCAGAGATGCAGATTCAACCATCATGGCGGCGTTATTCTTCTAGATAGAGTTTCCTTCCTTCCAAAGTCATGAGTGTGAAATGAAATGATAATTAGGGTTTGACCCTATTTTCTCATGACCTAATTCGAACATCATCATCATCCAGAATGTTCCATGAAAGCACGTGGTCAAATTTTGAATGGGGTCGAAGTTATAATCTTTGCATTATGACTTTATTGAAGTCTGAGTTTAATACTATATGTTTGTGAGAGCCGAAATTCATGTGATAGGTTGATGTTTTAGGTCTAAGCACTTATTATATGCCTTAGAGAAGTATGGGTTGTGCCTTATGTTATTGATTTAAGAAAATCAATTAAGGGTGTAGTGGTGAATACCATATGACCTAGTATTTGATTATTTAAGGTCAATGATCTTTTTAGGGTTTTATTTTTAATTGATTTTAGAGAAATCAATGGGAATTGAAGTAATGAGAAGAGATAATGATGTGTTTTGTCTTTTATGATTTTTGAGAAAATCATAATATTGTAATGGAGAAACAAGGAGCTTTTCTTTTTTGCAAAAGATTTTCAATCTTTAATTGCAAAAATAGATTAATTGTGCAAATCTACATCTTGTAAAGTAGAATCATAAAGCAATATTCTATAAATTGCTTTGTGTTTTCTTGCTATTTTTAGCAGATTTTTGTTGACTTTTCCTCTTGGTCGAATTTCAGACCTATCTTGGAGAGATAAGATTGTTTTTGAGCTTTTAAAGCAAGATTAGCCTATTTTTAGGCTTGACAGTGTGATTATAAAAGCAGTATGCTTTTTTCTGCTTTTAGGCAATTTTTTGAGACAGTTTGAAGCCTTTTTTCCTTGAGCTTTTTCTGAGCTCGGATTAGGGTTTCTTGAGGGCTATGTTTTAACATACTTTCTTGCTCATACACTTTTTTGAGCTTGTAAACCTTTTTGGTACTCAATTTTAGATTATCGCATTCTCCTTTAGTTAAATAAAGACAACATTCCTACTTCTCATTTTTGTGTCCATTTACAGTTTTAGTTTGATTTTATCTTGTGATTTTTGTTTACAAAATCCTTGTTTTGTCCTTAAACTATAATCCTTAATGCAGAAAGTTCAAAAATACAGGTTGCATATTTTGCTTCAAGTCGAGTCTTCATGCAAATCATTTATGTATCAATTGTTCTTGAGAAGTTGTGAAATATTGCATCTTTCTAAAAATTGTTTGTGAGGAAGAGATCATAACCGTCATTAAATCATTATTAGGTTCAAAAAGTCATCTATTAGAAATAGGATTTTATGTTCAGTAATCTTTTATCCCTTTCCTCAGAGGCTATTTTAGAATAGAATTCATCATTTGGAGAACCAGATCACTCTGGAGATTCCTTTGTTCAGATCACCCACATCTGAAGAAGGTTTCTATGTTTCAATAGTTTGCTGAATATTGCATTCAGGAGGGTGCAAATCTATTGAAAACAACTACAGAATAAAAAATGCAATGGGTGGCAGTGAGGTGGCCTATATAATGTGGTTACCATGTAATAGCAAAGCCAAACATGGAGCAATTTCTCAATTGTTCAAAGGTAATTAGATATTTTTTTATAGGAAGGGGGCTACTTCTCTTGCTATGGTGTGATCTAGAAATAATTTTAAATTAAGGGAGTTCAGCTCCTCTAACAGATTGGTGTTTGACAGAGGTAAGTGTTAACTTCCCTTTTTCATGGTGTCCTGGGGCCATCAAATGAGGTATTTTGGTTGGGTTGACTCTGTGGCCTAATAGTTGGCATGGTCTGCTTCTTTGGAGATTTGAATTCTCGCTTTGTTCCTTTTGAACAGACGTCCCCAAATAGAGCCATAGTTGGAACTTATAAAATTAATGCATAAAATCCATTACTGCATTCCTACAAGGGTGTGTGTTCAGTCCTAAAGGTCCTTGTTGGGCTTATGAGGTAAAGCAAGTGGAAAAAGATTTCACCACCATATCGCAACAATCAAGTAAGGGGAGCGTGAGGAAGCATTAAGGAGTAACTGCTTACCATCATACCATGATAGTCACGTAAGGGGAGCAGAGGGTAGCAGTAAGGAATCACTTAACTACTTATCAACATACCACAACAATCAAGTAAGGGGAGCATGGGGTAGTGGTAAGGAGTCACTTAACTGCTTACTACCATACCACTACAGTCAAGTAAGGGGAGCATGGGGTAGTGGTAAAGAGTCACTTAATTCCTAGAAGTAACCTATTATCCCATGACAAATATAACACTAGCATGCGCTATAGCGAGTAAGCTACATGTGTCATGGTGGTGGGACCTTGATCAAGTGGTGGATGTTAAGGAAAGGTATGCAGATTGAATCTGGGTTGTTCCCACTTGCCCAAGGGAACCCATAGGCTATGTGTGGGGGTGTGGATAGGCAACATATGTCATGGTGGGGTCTAATACTCAGGTTGTTGGGTGCGGTGTTTGATGACCAAGATTTAAAGATGGAGATTAATGACTATTTTAAACTTTGCTCAATGTCTGATCTTAGCCCTTCATCTCACATCTGATGGTCAAAATTTAAATGTTAATGATTAGCTCCTCTTCTTCATGGGGAAATGGTAAAATTGAATGCTTAGTGATAAATCCAACTACCAGATCAAATCCGATCTATTCTGGGTCAATTTTTCTCACCTTTCTAATGCCAAATTGATTGTTGAGCAGTGCCATTTATTCCTTGAAGTTTTGTAGAGGTCAAACTTCTTCTGTCAAGGCATGTTTTTCTTGATTCTAATTACACATTTCATGGGCTCCCATACTTGCATTCACAAATTCCATCATGTTGGAGTGTGCTTGAGGTGTTAGGGGCCTTTATGGTTGGTTATTGCTTTGTTAAGGGGGCAATTTTGATATTTGAATTGTAATCGGGTTTCTTCTTCTTAAAACCCTAGTCAAGGTTAGGGTTTGGGGATTTTGAATCTGAATTTGAGTTATGTCTGCACTATAAAGGAAAATTTTGTTTTTTTTTTGGTTCAAACTTTTTCTCTCTAGCCTAAGGGGTTTGGAGTAGTGTTTCCCTTCCATGATTATGTTTTCTACTTTTTTGTAATTCTTTGTATTGAGTCAAGTTGAATAGCCTGGTAAGTCCTTAAGACATAGATATGGAATACTTTAAGTTATGCTCTATAATAACAATAGATGACCACAATACACATTGTATTTTTTCTCAAATCTAAGTGTCAATCTATCATGTTCTCCAAATATTGCACACATTATCTTTTGAATCAATGTAATCAAGGGTTATTTTTATGCTTTAAGAACATTTGATGTTTGAATTATTTTTGTGTTTGCCTATCATTCAAGGAGTGGTGTAATTTCTTGTATAGAGATAGTGAAGGTATTGTTGTTGTAATGTGGATTAATAATGTGATGGTGTTGTCCTTTTGTTGGTTTCCTGCTACAAGGTAGTAGGGTTATGAGAATCCATGGTTGGTTTGTTGTGGGAGTTTATTTCATTCATGACTCTGTATGGATTAGGAACTGGTTAAGGAGATTCACAAAGTTTGAAGATAGGGAAAAATCAAAACCTTTAAATAAATAAAAATTCCCTGCATTCTTAGTTTAGATTTGCATTCATGTTTCTTGTTTTATGTCCTTTTCCACACTACCAAAAGTCATTGATAATATAGAAGGTTGTGTTGATGATTTAGCCCATCAAAGGCCTTCCACCATTGTAGTGTGATGATCTAATTTACATATAGGGATACCCACCATGGTCCTACAGAGCCTAAATTGTAGAGGATAATTTTTTATTAGTCTCCTATTCATTGGCCACTGACCTAGGGTATCTAATCATAAGGAGTAGCTAGCCTTTAGGAGAACTTAGACCACTAGCTAGAAACACCAACAAATATAAGAATAAGTTTGGTAAGTTATTTTTGTCTCATGGTAATAAGGATGTGATTTGAAGTAATTTATAAAATATACATATGCATGTATTATATTCATGATGAATTTTAACTCTTACTTGCCATTAATACTCGTGGATCAACTGGAATATGAATGTCATGAGTGATAGCCTCAACAAGGTGGTGGGGATCTTAGGAAATCACTGGTGCTAGATTTAAATGATAATCATTTTATAATTATATCCTTTATATTATTTAAATTAATTGCATCATTACAATCCCTTAGATAAGATTAAAATATATATCAGTAATATTTTGTAATCACTAAATAGTTTAAAGTATAGCTCTAGAATTTAATTTGGTTTACTTTTGGTAAAAGAGTCCACCAACTACACAAAAGGAGTTACAACTATTGTATGAAGGAAGGGGCCTTACATAACAGTACCTAAAACTTGATGTTGAAAAAACATTAGGATCTCAAGACACAAGTATTTAATTCATCAGAGATTGTTCCAACAAGAAATATAGGGTATTTTAGTATCACATCTTAGAGATCTCACCATTTTATGATTGCGGGAAATGGTTATAGTTACCCAAGGAAATGTTGACCATATCAAGGGAAAATTTATTTTAAGTGCAGTTTCATTATAAACTCACTAAATAATTTTAGATGATAATTGTGAAATGTGGAGTGCTCTTTCACAAATATATAGGAATTCGAAAACTTAATTTTTTTTCATCAATGAAAGATGACAAGATAAGTAAATAAAAAATGAAGATCAAGTTTCACCCTTTGTCACACACCTCAATTACCCCAAGTGCAAGCTTAGGTTTATTATCATAATTATAAACTACTATGAGATAAGAGGGATTCGTTGCACACGGGTCTCTTTATTCTCAAGAGATCACCAGGGAACGAATTGCCCTTATCCACCTCAACATAAACAAAATGAAGAAATGGTGAAGAAAAATGTACCCAGATCATGCTTTATGGAAGACTACCTCAGATCTCGAGAGAGTGAAACCTCTGGATTTCTACCTTGGACAGAGAAGCACTTGACCAAAAGACAAAAACACAGATTCAAGACACCAATATGATGCACAGTTGTCTAAATGGCGCGTTGGAATCCTAAGCAACAAAAAGATTCGACACTCGATCAAGTGGGAAAAACAAAGCTTCACCTCCTTACTCAAATCTAAGGTTTTTTGAATGGAACAATTAAACAGAAAGCAAAAATTCAGAACAAAGCACAAAGCATAAGGAGAACTTGGAGAAAATTTTACCTTCAATCGAACGTTCGAGTCTTCACTCCAACTTGCACTTTAAGACCTACACATAGAAGAACAAGGGGGAAAGGTTTGGGTTGTATAGGGGTCTACCTCAGATAGACCCCCATTTTGGTGTTCCCACCTCCACAAACAACCAATTTGAAAAGGAGTGTTAATGAACAGGACAAAGCATGTGGTGAAAGCGAAACTCGCTTTAGGAGTAGAACCCACACCACTAAGTAGTAAGTAAGCAAGTAGATAGAAAAGAGTAAGAGAGAGAGTGCATTACCCATGGGCCTACACCATATCCAAAGCACTCAGACACACCGTTGAGTGCTTGCTTGAAAGCTATAGTTGTTGCAGGGACCTCAGTCAAGCATGGCTTTGCTTGTAAGAATGCTGCTATCAAGAGTGAAGAGAACTCAAAAGTGAAAAGTGTGTAGAGAGCTTGATTGAATGACTTGAACTCCAAAATGGGAGAAAATGAGGGGTTTTAATGCATGCAAGGGTAGCAAAGAGCTATTACATCCAAAATCTGACTACTAGGACATGTGTCGAGAGAGTCAAGATTCTAGATTCTCCATTTCAAACTTAGAAAACTGCTAGGACGCTAGTGTAGCACGCAAACGTCTGCACATCACGAGGGCATCCAAGGCCTAGATTTTTGGGAAACATGTTGTTAGGCTTATGTTGCTTAGCCACTAGTCCACATGGGGTCAGAATGGTGAAATTATGACTCATGGGATTTTTGTCATTAATGCTCTAGGGTGCCATAAATGCAAAGAAAAAGTGCAGAAATGTGGAATTGCCCCTAGGTGCAATTCTACGACATTACATTTTTCCCCCACTTTAGTGGGCTCAATTCTGGGAAAAATTAGCCACACTAAAGTAAAGAAAAATTTCACCCCAATTTTGAATTTTATAGATTTGTGTGCCAAGAAAAGGGGCCTCAAAGGCCACTGAGGTTGAGCTAACTAGTACTAAAGGTTCCCCAACAACCGAGCTCATCAAGCAACAAAAAATTGGTTGTGAAAAATTGTGCAAAACTTTAACCTGCAAAACTCAAATTTTAAGTCAGCTTTGAAAATCAGAAGAAGCTACAACGGTGAGAAGAATGATCGAGAAAATTGTCGGTTCAAAAGAAAAAATATGATCAAGAGGTTTCCCCCTCTTGATTTTTCCCCCAACTAGGTGGGGTAAATTTGGGAGAGACCCAGGAGCCACAAACTCCAAGAAAAATGGGCCCTAAAGGACCTATATATACCTAAGTGGGCCCCTAGAAGGGTCATTTTCACTATTCACTGCGAGCAAATTGTTGACTTTTGTGAGAGAAAATTCAACAAAATGTCAAACAGGAGGGAGTACGAGATGCCTAGACTAGAGCAGCTGAGGGATGAAATTGTTGAGGATCGCGAGGTGGACCAAGTAGGTCTTAGAACCTCGTTTTTCATGAATTTTAGTACTTTTTTAGCAATTTTTTCCTCATCAAGTTGCGCAGACGTAGATGACTATATGCTCCCTTGAGGGAGATATTAGGGGGATGCAGGTAGCTTTTTTTGCAATACATTCACACCGATCCCAATCCATGACCATTGTGTAGCCTATCCCTAGACTACAGTAGAAAAAGCCAAAGCCAAAGCCAAAGGGCTCTAGGAGCCACATGCCACAACCATAAAGGCTCCTCATTTTGTACATCATTTTTGTAACAAGATATATATTTTTGTAGATCATTTGTATGGACATATATTCAGTATCCACTCATCTTTGATAGTAGTGGCTTGATACATGTACATGACATTTGATTGATATATATATATATATATATTGATTTTGATATCATGGCATTGTGTATTTCTGATGTGTATTCTTTTTTACATTCATGTATGTGGATGTAATGGAAATTATATGCTTACATGGATGTATGTTTACATTAGATGCTAACATGATTTAAATAACACACATGGTTGTATGTTAATTAAATACAATGATGATCTAATTTCCTTAAAAGATGTAATGTGATACACGGATACATAGCACAACAAGACACATGTATGTGTATGGTTTGCACACACACACACACATGGTCACATCATAACACAAAAAAAAATCATCATATGTTAATAAATAATGTCAACATAGGCAACGTTACTACCCTTAAAGAGAGAACACCACCCACTTGACATGTTGGACACTATGCATAGTACTGACGAAGATGCATCACATTAATAGGCTCTTTTAGAGGCGTGAACACTAAACCTACACAAACTAACAAGATATCAACAAAGTGCCAAACATGTTAGAAAGACAATCTAGTGTTCCCTATAAATTTTTTTAGCCAAATTCAATAAAAAACATGAAATAACAAGAAACTTAACAAAATAAAGCATGTAATCTAAATAAATCTAGCTAAACCTCCAAACCCTAGGAGGAGTGGTGCTCCTTTGATATGGAAAGAATCCTTTTCTCAATCCATTTGATAAGCTTGATGGTTAAAGATGATCTAAGTATGAAAATAGTTTCAAATGGTGATGACTATGCATGAAAATGATGAAAGTGATGATAGCTATGAAATAGAATGCCTATAATGATAATACTCTAAGTTGTGGATCCATATTATGAAAAGGATGTCTCTATTTATAGAAGCCAAGGGTTGAAGAATGGAAGAAATTGGTGAATGTGGAATAAATTAAGAGCCAATGAGGATGTGCCAAGTGCCACAATTCTATTAGAGGAAGGTGGAGCACATTTTGGGAAATGTGTGAATAGAGGAGGATGGAAGAGAAGTAAATGTTGATGGTTGAGATTTTGAAAATGGTGTAAGAGGAACTAAATGAGATTTGAGAGGCTGTAAGAAGATTTGAAAGGTTGTAAGAGAATTTATTGTAAATGTAATAAGATGTGATAGGTTTTTGAAAAAAATTGGAGGCAAATTGAATGAGAGGTTCTTGAGAGGAATATTCCTTGGAATATGCCTTAGTGAGGGAAAATAGAAGATTTAAATAATTAATTGAAATTATTTTCATATGCAACTTGGTTAGTTGACCATGAGTTGATTTAACTCTTGAGGAGTTAAAAGCTGGAGGAATTAATAATGATGATTAGAAAGCTAATTTAGGATTAATTAATCCATAATTAATTAATTGGAGTGAATTAGGAGATTGTGACATTTGATTTGATTGATTTTAATCAAATGGGAGGATTAAAAGAGGATTTAATTAAATGATTTGATTTAATTAAATAAGATGAGAATTAGTTAGAAGAAGGGTGAATTAATCCAATAAATTTAATTATTTGATTAATAGCTAAATTTGTTGAATTTAACTAAATGATGAATTTGAAGTGATTTAGGAAGAAACAATGTTAATTTATCAAAATCAAATGCATCATATCAATTTGGACTTTTTTGGTGTCTACGAGAGGTGTTTCTTTCATAGATGATAATCCATAGGCACCCGAACCATACACAGAGATGACAATGTAGGGGCCTAACTAATTAGGACTAAATTTTCCTCTCTAATCAGGCAACACATTTACATTTCTCCAATTCTCATAGAGAACTAGATCTCCTAGCTTAAAGGTTCTAGGAAGCATACTTTGATTATACTGTCATGATAATGATTATTGATAAGCTTTAAGATGATCGAGGGCCTATAATCGACGCTCATCGAGCATCTCTAGCTGATGTAAATGATTAGCTCGATTGGTTTCATTGTCAATTACCCCTTTAGGGAAACCCATAAAGACAAAATCTCCAACTCTAAAGGTATGATAGCTTCAGCACCATACATGAGGTTGTAAGGTTTCATTCCTGTCACCATACAAACACTTGTGTGATAGGCCCACAAATTGTATGTTAGTTGAATATGCCAATCCTTACCATTCTTATTAACTATTTTACAGAGAATGAGCTCAAGAGTCATGTTAAACACTTTTTCTTGACCATTAGATTGTGGATAGTAAGGTGTAGAAAATCTATGTTGAATGTGAAATTTCTCTAAGAACTGCTTCACTTCCTTATTCTTGAATGGTGTACCATTGTGAAAAAAAGTGTAGCAGGTAGTCCAAAATGAGAAATAATTTTGTTCAAAAGAAAAATACAGATAGCTTAGCATTTGTGGATCGAAGTGGAATAGTTTTGACCCACTTTGTGAAGTAATTTGTAGTAGTGATAATAAAGGTATGTCCCTTAGAAGGAGGTGATATTTTTATAATAATATCCAACCCCCATTTTGTAAATGGCCAAGGAGAGGTTTGATTCTACAACTCCTGCACAGGTGCATGAATAAGATGACTATGTTGTTGGCATTGAAGACACTTTTTAACAAAATCAAAGGAATCGTGTTCCATCATTTGCCAATAGTACCCCATGTGTATCAGTTTCCTCACCAAGGATTTACCTCCAAAGTGTCCAGCCCTAGAGCCTAAATGGGCTTCTTTAAGGGCGAGGGGTATTTCTGCCTTAGTGAGACATCAGAGAAGTAAGCCATTATAAGATTTTTGGTAAAGAACATCTAATAAAATAACATAACGGGTTGAAATCTTTCATATATGAGTGTGATCATTCTTTGTCACATCATCGGGAAAGTTTCTATTCTTTAGGTAATTGTAAATATTAGAGAGCCATTCTCCCAAGTCTACATGAGAACACACAAAGGCATCAGATTCAGGTTGATCAGAAACCGCATTGGGGTCCACAGGACCTAAACCATAAAGTGGTATTCTTTAGTATCTTCATCTGATTGTACAAGGGAAGCAACACTTGCCATGGCATCATCATGTCTATTCTCCCTTCTAGGGATGTTGTCTATCGTGAAATAGGAGAAATGATTGAGCAAGGAAAAAGTGAGGTCTTGATATTGAGACAACTTACTTTACTTAGCCTGATAGGCTTCCATAATCTGATTCACAATGAGCTCAAAATCACCTAGTATATGGAGATGTTTTATCTTAAGGGAAATCATGGCACATAAGCCAACAATGAGAGCTTTGTACTTAGCGATATTGTTAGTGCAAGGAAAGTCCAACTGAAAGGAGAGAGGGACTAGTTTACCTTTTGGCGACATCAAAACCACACCTACCCCAAAACTAGCCCGACATCTCGACCCATCAAAGTACATTTTCCATTCAAGGTCATGGTTAATTGTAAAAATGTTCTCATCAATAAATAGATCCAAACTCAGGAAGAAGCGAGATGAGGGAGTGTCTGCCAATTGATCAGTAACTTGGCCCTTTATTGACTTCTGAGTAACGAAATTTATATCAAACTTGGAAAGAAACATAACCCACTTCGCTAACCACCCAACAAGGTCAGCACTAGAGAACATATGCTTTAAAAGGTTAGTCTTTACAATGACATGTGTTTTACCATGGAGGAGATAATGCCTTAACTTTTGTGTAGCAAATACAAGAGCGAAACATTATTTCTCCATGGAGGAATAACAAATTTCATAATCAACTAGGATGCGGCTAATGTAGTAGGTTGCTCTCTCTTTCTTGGCATCATCATAGTAAGCCAAAAAAGTTGCTAGGGCATATGGTGACATTGTGAGGTAAATAAAAAAGGGTCTATCTTGCATAGTCAACATTAACACAAGAGGATTGGCCAAATAGGCTTTGATTAACTCGAAAGCCTTTTGGCACTCTTCATCCCATATGAAATGAACATCTTTCTTTAGTAAATGAGTGAAGGGAAGAGTACGATCAACCAACTAAGATATGAATCTACAAATCACCTGAATTTTCCCTTGTAGACTTTGCAATTCAATAATATTCCTGGGTGGAGGCATGTTAACAATAGCATCAATCTTATTTGTGTCAACTTCAATTCCAAGGTGAGAAACTATGAATCCCAAAAGTTTGTTGGCATCCACACCGAAGACACACCTAAGGGGATTAAGTCTCATATTATAGAGTCAAAGCCTTTGAAAAATGTGATGAAAGTTCTTCACATGATCTTGACAAGTTATAGATTTCCAAGATGTCATCAACAGAATCTTCTAAGATCTTATGAATAAAATCATGAAAAATCAGGGTCATCGCATGTTGGTAAGTTGCTCCCACATTCTTTAACCCAAAAGGCATGACCACATAATAGAAAGTACCCCAAGGGGTAGTGAAGGTTGTCTTGTATTCATCTTTTAGATTAATATAGATCTAACTATAACTTGAGAAACCATCCATAAAAGATAATAATGCATGGCCTGCAGCAGAATCTACAATCATATCTATATTAGGCAATGGAAAATAATCATTAAGAGAAGCCTTATTAAGATCACAAAAGTCAATGTATATACGAATATGGTTGTCAGGTTCACTAACAATAACTACATTCAAGATCCAAGGGGAGTAGTCAATTGGATGGATAAAGCCAACTTTTAATAGCTTCTCTATCTTGGTCTTAACCATTAACGCCACCCTGGGATTGATCTTTCAAATTTTTTTGCTTGACTAGCTTAGTGTCGGGACATAGGATGATATTATGAACCACTACTACAACAAATCCTTGTGATTTGCTCCATTTTTTGCTTCCACCCACTATTTTAATGTATTTTTTTCCATTTTTTTGAAAACGTCAGTGCTATTTATCGAGATGGTGCTATTTTTGGCATTTATTTGTGCCGATAAGGACAAGTCGGTGCTAATTTTGGCACTAATTTGTGCCAAAATTATTGTCGCCTTCAACACTGATATTGTCTTTGAGTGTGATGCCACTGTTAGCCTCGTATTTGGCTCCAAGTTTAGTGCCACTTTTAGCTCTCAAATTTAGCTTTGAGTTTAGCTTTAGGTTTAGCGTCGGTTTAGACACCCCTATGTTGAAGAGACTTATTTATATGTCTCATAGATGATGTAAAATAGTGAAGTGTCAACAAGATACAAGCATATCAAGGAGAGAATCATTTATGTCACATCGACAAGGTATATCTACAAGTTCTCAACAAAACAACTCGTGGATATAACGAAGTGATGTTGATGAGACATTAAGAAATTGGTAAGACAAATAAGATTGTCTCATCAACACTCCTCAAGTAATGATCAAAACCATACACTGTTATACCACCAAGAAGGTGAGCAACATATGTGATAGAGTGGTATACGTCGCAACCCCACAACAAGCAGCCTTGAGCAAGGTGGTAGTGTGGTAAACAACAAAAGGGAAGGGAAAAACACCGCCATACCGCAACGATAATCATGAGTCTCCTCGACATGGCAGAGTTACACCGATATATAAAGAAATACCACCAAAGGAAAATATCAATGAGACAGTGGCATATCGACAAGAGATATTAAATTGTCTCATCGACACCGACAACCAATATCAGAGGAACATAAGATCTAATGTCGATGAGACATTAAGATATTGGTAAGACAAATAAGATTGTCTCATTGAAACTCTTCAAGTAATGATCAAAAGCATACATCGCTATACCATCGGGAAGGTGAGAAACATATGCGGTAGAGAAGTATACACTGCAACCCCACAACAAGAAGCCTTGAGCAGGGTAGTAGTGTGATAAACAGTAGAAGGGAAGGGCAGAACACTGCCATACCATAGTGAGTATAATAAGAGACAACGGTAGTACGGTAATCATGGCATCATTACAATTTACAACACTAAATGTAGCAAATCACTTCAGTTACAATCCATTTGAATATAGCCCGCCAAAATACTCTAAAACTCTAATAAACATACTCTAAATTTTTTGCCAAAATCTTATTTACAGGCAGAGTCCGCAAGAATGGAGTTTTATTTTTAATAAACATACAATAAAACCTTTGTTGAAACCTTATTTTTAGGTGTAGCCCACCAAAATGGAGAATTATTTTAGTAAAGAATGATAGAGAATGGTAAGGAGATGTGCGTGATAGGAGGCATGGGATTCATTTTTGTTTATCTCATTCCTGCTCTGATCAACAAGGGTTACAATGTTCGCGCTATTGTTTGTAATCTAGGTATTTAATTGACATATGTTTGCATAATCTTAAATTCCTTTAAATTCTTTTGAAGTATCAATGTATCCTATATAGGGTTTAGAATGACTTCTTTTAATTTTAAAAAATAAATCAGATTCTTTTGAAGCATCAATGTGTCCTATATAGGGTTTATAATAATTTATTTTAATTTAAAAAAATAAATAAATGATGTATTTTCTTGTGTTTAGATAATGTGGAGATCTCCTAAATCTTCCCTAGCACACTATCCTCTTTCACACTGTGTTCATTACTCTAGTTGTTAGGGTTTTGCATTTGACATCTTTAATATCTTCATGATAGTGGCTTTTAAATAGATCTTAGTCTTTACTCTAATCGTTATCATGAGAACCCTTGAGTTCCATAATCCACCTTCAATCTCTTCTAAGAACGTTTTCTTAAGATAGACTGCATAGTATTCATATAAAGCAACTCCTTCATACTTGCCATTGTTCCAAACCACCACTCATCACCTTACTTAAAATGTTGCCTCCATAAGCACAATAGCATGTTTTAAAATCATGGTTGCTAGTGATTGACCATCAAGGTCGCTACTTTCATCAAGATACAATGAGATTTTTGTCTTCAAACTTAAGGAATTATGAAAGATAACATTGTGAATTGTTTGTTGTGTACAATTTGATTTTCTTGCACATTTATTGCTTTGTTAACTACCTTTAAGACTCGATATTGCACCATCAACTGCAATCTCAAACAACTCACTCATTGTCACTTGAAGATTCCTTTCATGAGCATCCTTGTATAAAATCAAACTATGCCATATATACTGCCTACTTACTTACTAATATATGGGACTCATTGTTTCATGGTATTTTGAGTTTTATTTAGAAGGGGTTAATATGTGGCATTTTTATGTGGAGGAAGAATAGATTGTGATGCAACGTTTGGGTATGGACGGTTCAATAAAAATTAGATTGCTATCAGTGTCATAACCAGGTTGGATTGTACCTTGAGCCAGTCTGAGACACTTCTGGGTGTTTTTGCTAGGAAGTAGAATCTAAGTGTAGGAATTTCTGAATATCCGACAGAGGAAGTTCCTACATTCTAAAGATAAAATCATAAATCTTCTTATCCAGTTTTTGATCCAACTTGATATCTTTAATATCCAATAGAGAAAGTTTGTACATTCTAAAGATAACATCATAAATCTGGTTGTCTTTGTACAATCATTCATTTGAATTGTTTCTTTAACAGTTTTAGTTCCAGTTCACGTACATATCTTTTTTTGCTTGTTGAATGCTCAAGATCTGCATTTGCTCCAATTTCCATCTAAAATAATCAACAACATGCATTAATTTATGATTGAACCTTGAGCTGATGTGAAACACTTTTGGGTGTTTTCGTTCTGAAGCAAAACTTGTGTGTAGGAATTTCCAAATATCCGATAGAGGAAGATCCTACATTCTAAAGATATATTCTATGAAACATTCCTTATTTTCTATGAAACAGTGTATATATTCTTGTACTTGTAAATATTCTTTTACTATTACATCTATTAAAGAAAACAAAGTTTGAATTAAAAAATACTTCACCCTTTTTTGTGAGTATGTGAATTATTGTTTAAGGAAAAATCTTACAGTGTTTATAAAATCTTACATTTTCAGTTTACTAGTTTCAAATCTTCATTTGCTATGTATATAAAATTGTATGTGTTCTTTATCTATAATGACATAAAACAATAATGTCATAAGAATCAGGGTTTTCAATTTTAGCACCATCATTGTCCACACTTTTCATATCCTATTCACTTTTAAGTACAATCATCAAAATTTTATTTTTATTTCTTGTCCCAATTAATGTTGATTCCTTTCAACACAACATAGTAGGTTGCATGTTAAATTTCAAACATTTTCTTTGCATTTTTTTGTATATATTATTTTCTCAGTGCATCATTATGTAACAACAATTTCACTTCAGAGATATACAGTAAAAATAAATGAAAGCACATGTTTGATTTGTCAAGGGAAATGTATGGTGAATAACCTATGTCTTTCAGATAAGTGTGTAAGTGAAATAAGACATAACTGATTGAATCTGATTTTCTATTGTACAATTATTTTTTTCTGTCAAGGCAATAGTAGCTTATCATGGATTAGTTTTGGCTAAGAAACAAGGTGTTTCTAAACTATGGCTAGAGTGGGACTCTCTTATGTGATTAATTGTCTCATGATGAAATGTCATCCTTCATGGTCAATTGCTAATTTTATTAATGACTCGATATCTATTATTAACTCTTTTAAGGAGATCAAAATCATACATGTTGTCGGGGAAAGGTTTTTCATTTTGATTTTTAGTTTGGTTTTGCACGTCGACCCTTTGCTCTTTTAGTTTCATTATTCTTTCCTTGGTTTCCGTAGAAGGATGGACTGGCATTTTTGGCAGGGTTACTTGGAATGGTAAGCCCACATGTATTGTGGGTGTTTGTTGTATTGTTTTGAGTAGCGCCTGGTTAATTTTACTTTTTCATTTCTTCTAGGTGTTCTTGGGTTTTTGTTTGTTTCCTGTCACTATGGGTGGTGACCGTTGCATAATTGAGTCGAGTTCATGTGAAGAGTTTTAGAAAAATGCTACTATGTGGGAGCACTTGGAATTGGGGGGGAGATTACTCAATTTATGCAAAGTATTCAAGGTTTGAACCCTTATGTAATGGATTTCTTTGTGAAAGGATGGAATGGGAGGTCTCTGTGTTACCAGGGCATTGAGTTTTGAATTGAAGAGAATTTTATTGCGGAGGTAACTAGTCTTTTAGTTGTTGGGAGAAAGTTTTTTAGAGACAGGAGAGCGACTAAGAAGGCTTTTGCAAATTTCTTTAAATATGACGAGAGGAAGAAGGTTAAGGAAATTGGAAGTGGAGGTTATTCTAGGAAGTCCCTGAAGCCACTTTGGAGGGACCTCGTGTTGGCCATTATGTACTACTTCACCCTTGAAGGTAGATTCTTTGTGGTTTACAGTCACCATTTTATGCTCTTAAATCATTTTAGGCATAATGTTTCAGTCTCATTTCCTTTTTACCCATTACATTCTATTAAGAAGAGTATTGAAGACCACAAAAAGAACTCTAAGAAGATGGTTCTTCATCAAGGGCTTATGTGATTTGTTTTTTCTCATATCAAGCTAAAGTTGATCTCGGTCTCCCCTATAACTCCTGGTAAGAAGGAAGTTAAAAATGATGGGTATGAAACAAGGGACTCTGCCGATGAATGGGTCGATAGTTCAGAGGAGGAAGAGTCAAAATATGAGGATATGTCTATTGATGAAGGAGGCTCTAAGGAAAGGGATGAGGAATTAGATGAATGGGGTAAGGGCTATGAGACTAATGTGGAGTTGCGAGAGACTATGGCTAATTCTGTTAGAAAATATTTGAAGGGGAAAACCAAAGGCATGAAGAAAGTTAAAGCTTTGGCCAAAAGGAAAATTGAGGTGGTTGCCCCTGGTCGAATGTGAATCCCGTGTTGTCTTCTAGAAAAGAGGGTTTGAAGGGTTGTCATCCTATGGGTGATGAGGGTTTGAAGGGTTGCCATCCTGTGGGTGATGTGGATCCTTCAAATTGTGATTGTGTTCAAAATGCTTCATTGGGGAACCCTGTTCCTAGTAAGGATGGTCTGCTAGAGAGCTCCCCAATGCAAGAGCTTAAGGTGTTGGTTAATTTGGGTGGTCAGTTGAGTGGCTCTGCTGATATGGGAAACTCTAAGATGGAGGTGAAGCCTAATGAGATTGGCCCCGTGGATATGCAGGGGATTGATGCGGTTAATTATTCTCAAGATTTTTCTGTTGTGGAGAAGGGAGTGAAGAAGGAACATCTAGAGGCATTAGCTGATTTGGAGAATCTACCAGATAAGGAGAGGATAAAGGTGGATGTTGAGGATTCCCTAGCCAAAGAGGAGGATGAACAGAATAGGGATTGTTTCGATGCCCCTGTTGACTTGGAGCATAAGGGTCAACCTCTGGTTAACTGGGATGAAATTGACATGAATATGTTTTGTAGAATGGCCAAAGATGGGACGAGAAAATTTCTTTCCCTAGTTAAGTGGTTATTTTCTGAGGTTAAGGAGCTCAATCTTTAGATGAAAAATTGACAGGATGTTTGTGTTGCTATGCTAAGAGGTAACCAAAAGGAGTGGGAAATAAAAGGTAAAGTGAAATCAATGCTTATTAAGCTTGATAAGCTACTGACTGATGTTGATCATTTGGGGTTTTCTCATGAGGAAATAATTTCCTCTTTTGAAGTTATTGTTAATAAAATGTTAAAGGACAGAGTGGCAAGTCTGGAGGATAAAATGGGAAAGATGTCGGAGGACTTGAAAATGGTGGTCAATATCAACAATAACTCTTTGAAGACCACTACTATGGGTCTTTTTGTTCTGAATGAGAAAGCACTGAATTGGATTGGAAAACTGCTTGACTTGGGTAATATGGAGGAAAGGATTGAAGAGATTAGTGGATCTTACCTGGTGGAGAAAGTGAAAGCTTCTAGTCCTATGTTGGAGAAGGACATGCAGTGGGTTTGTGCCTTAGGACGAGGAGCAAGATGAAAAAGAGGGTTGTTGTTGCTATTGAGGAGGTGAAGGATGTTATCAATATCCATGAGGAGGTAGGTCATCAAGGAGAACATGGCCTCAGCTAATGTTTTAGATAATTTGTTGTAGTCGGTGCTTCCTCTTTTGGTTTAGCAGGTTTGCTAATGTTTTTTTCTTTTGGGTTTGCTGATGGGTTAGTAATGTTCCATCTTATGTTAGCTTTTTGCTTTTTTGGGCTACTAGGTTTAGTGGTTTAATTTATTTTGTAGCTTGGCATCATTGTAAAGGGTTTCAGGGCCCCTTCAAAACTTATTTTCCCTTATCAAAAACTGATTGAATCTTATTTTCTACTGTAGAATTGTTTTTTTATGTGCTTTTTACTTTTTGCATGTGGATTACCCTCAGAAAGAGACTACTTATCTTTTCTTAAATGAAGCCTTTACATTTCCTGTCTATGAAAGGAATTTACTACTTGATAACAGGTTCGTGAACTTCATAAAAATTAAGATTGGTGTAAAAGGCCATCCCTGCAAATGTTGTTTGGTCTAGAATTATAATGGAAAATAGAAAAGCTTGCTAGGAGAATAAAATAGGTTTTCAAATGTCCAAGTACAACATAATATTATTGAAGCATTTCAAAGTTTAGGCATTTGAGATTCATGGATCTCCTTGGAGGTCACCCACCTAATATAATAATAGTAAATTAGTATGAACCTTTAGTCATAAATTAAAATACAATATAATATCTCTATGTCTCTCACACATGAACGTTTCATATAACCACATACCTTGTAAATGTTGACAATCGACTTATGGCATTCCTTAAGTCAACTATAAGACATGAATCCCCCTAATTACCAATGACATGATATGCTATCAAACACATTTATGAAAATTAATAACATTCGATTTTCACAGTCCATGATAGTTATGTAAAAATTTGCACACAGTTTATCCATAAATCTTACTCACATAACATTTATGAAAAGGTCATTAGTAATTTTTTCTCACACAAAAAAATATCAAAATAAATTTAGTGCTTAATCAATGTTGTCTCATCTATTTCCATCTGCTTTTCTCTCAGCGATTTAGTATTTCTACGCCATCCACGTCCTCTCTCCATGGCCTCCTTTGTGAATAAAAATCATGCCACAAAATCTTTCACCATACCACCATTGAGAAGGAAGAAGCAACTTGCAAGACCATGGTAAAAACCACTCTACCACACCGAGCTGGTGAAGGAGCCATGGGATAGCGGTGGTCACCGCACTACTGCACACCAATGGTAGAAGACTTGCGGGAGTCACCACAACACCTCCAAGAAGAGAAGACTCGTGTTCTGCCACAGAAGCTTTGACCACACTACTACCAAGAAGGATGAAGCACCTTGCAAGACCATGGTAAAAACTGCTCTACCGCATCGAGTTGATGAAGGAGCCACGGGATAACGGTGGTCACAAAAACAAGGTAGGAGTTGGAGGCCAATTTGGGCAGGGCAACATTTGGTTTTCCATTACCCAACATTGCAACTAAACACAGAATGAAAGAATCTCTTTCCTTTTATGCAACTCATTAATGTTGTAATTGAATCAGACAACTTGAATACAGAATGAAATCATCTCTTTTCTTTTATACAACTCTTTAATGTTGTAATTGAATCAAACAACTTAAACACATTGCATCTTGGAACTCCAAAATATTTTAAACACTTGCAATGATTAAACATCTACAAAGGTTAATTTTGAATTTTCACCTTAAAATAAAAATTTGAACAAAACATCTCCATCAAATTGAGTTGTAGTGAAAATTTGATAACAATTAGTTTACATTCATTTACTTGCATTTGTAAGCATTCATATACATCTACACACACTTCACATACATTTCATATAACTATGTTTGTCATATTTTTGTGAGTAAATGGCGAAAGAACATTGTATCTTTATCCACATTTTATAATTCATGCTGATTTTTGTTCATTGCAAAATAATATAATTGATTTCACATGAATTATCAAAATAAAGAATGTTTTATGATTTTATACAAGTGTAGCTAGCTAGTTATGTCAAGAAATATTTGCATTGTTTGGTCAGTGTAATTGAATTGAGGATGAAAACTTTGAGTCACAAGGCTAGACTAGGAAAAATGTACCTTTACAACAATGGAAATAGTCACTATACAACAATGATAGGTGCTCAATTAGGCGCACTTGGTACCACCTTAGGCACCCCAAACTGATTACATTAGTCACCTTAGGAAATCAGATGACAAAAAAGGGGAAAAAATGGAAAAAAACAGCGCAAAGGAAGAAATCAAAATAAATTTTTTAAAAATTTCCCACATGAAGGAAGAAATCATACGACAAAAAAGAGAAAAACGCCACAACCAACAACTAAAGAAAGAGAGTAGGGCGCTACCACCAACTGAAGAGAGCAAGGCACTACCATAGGCCACAAAGCTAGGATGCACGGAGGAAGTCTGGTGAGGCGAGTACGTAGGTATTTGATTTTGCTCATAAGATTATATCAAATTTATTAAACAATATTTATTTATTTTTTTCTTTGATTGATGACAATATTTTTTATTTTATTTAAGATAAATCAAAATATACAAAGCTCCAAATAAAAATTCAGCACCATCACATCATGTCTGTTAAAATAGAATAAAAAACCAAAAACACTAGATATTTATAGTATTGAAACCAAAAACAGGGCTTAACCCCTTAAGCTTATACATCAACATCTAGCTTAAACACAGTGAATTAGTTTACGTGGATGTTCCAGAAGTGCTGCCTAGATGTAATGGGCACAATTCTGTGAGTGGATTCACCTTCTTTCTTGAACACAAACCCTTATTCTCACACAGCTCCTTCCTGGCGATGGCTTTGAGTCCCGCTATTATCTCCTCATTCTCCATTAATTCAACACACAGTTTTAAAGCTTGCCACCCCCGTTTCGCACTCTTTCTCCACACAACTTTGGTTATTCCTTCTGGCCACCTAATGAAAGGGCAATTTATCTTTGCTACTTCTAGGTCCACACCTTACACGCCTTCACTCACAAAGCCTTTGTCCTGGTATATCCCTTTCCAGGATACTGTCCATGTTCACTAAGAAATCCCTATGCACCAACGCTTTCATCACTTTCCTTACAACCTCCACCAACTCTCCTAAGTCCAGTCCCCACACCGTGATTAGAGAGTATATATCCATATTAGTTTGATATCTATGCTTCAAATCTTCGAAGCCATTACCTAGAATGATTTGCATAGATTGTGCCACCTTGACGAGGGCACAACCTGAGACTTAGAAAATAACCCACAAACAAGAGAATAATTTTATTATTCAGAAAATGGAGCTTCTTACATGTAGAGGATCTCAAATCCCCAAGTTCTACAACACATGCAAGTTACAGAAAGCTACAGAATCACCTCTTTCGCAATATGCAGCTTGTCCCCCAAAAAGTTAACAAAAAATTAGAAACCCCATAAATAGACATCCCTTTAGCTTGGAGCCAAAACAACATCCAAATTTGAGTTTAGGCGGTTTGACGCCTAAAAATTACAACTTGAAGTTCAAATTTCAAAAGAACATTTGCAATTGTATCTTCTAGAAAGTGCGCCAACTTTCTGGGGCCATAACTTTTGATCCGTGACTCCGATTCGCGAACTGTTTGAATCATTGGAAAGGTCTTGAAGTCAATAAAGCTTGAAATTGCTTGTGCCAATTTTGGAAAGTTTTAGGGCCGCTGGGGAACTTAAGTGCTCTAACCTAACTCAAGATTTTCGTGCAACTGGGAAACTAAAACTACAATATCTTTCAACCCAGGAATAGAAAATAAAAACCGTAAATTGGAAATTTCATTATGACTAAAAGGGTATCCAAAAATGTAAAAACATCTAAAAACTGAGAAACTTGAAATTTAACTATTTTTGGGTGATGCAAGATTGCCCTTACACCATTGGATGCTCCTGCATCATACACCCAAGGTAATTTGAGAAGTGACTCGTCACGTCTCAGATGGTTGAGGAAAACCCAATCGGTCAACTGCTGCCTTAGATAGCCAGAATGAATCTTCCACAAGCCTTCCTCTCCATTTCACCATATATTCTTTATACTGCCTATTTCTGGTACTCCTTCCCACATGACTATCCAAGATTGCTTCAATCTCCTCCCTTTCTGAAGTAGGTGTTGGAATGCCATACTGCCCTATTGCTGGTGCTTCCTTCGTTCCACCTTCATGATACTTTGTCAAATCTGAAATGTTGAACACAGGGGAAATGTTGATTCCATCAGGCAACTCTACCTCATATGCATTCTCTAAATCATGCTTTTTCAAAATCTTACATGGACCGAATTTCTTCATCTTCAATTTGTTATAGGTTCCCACAGGAAACCTTTCTTTCCTCAAGTGGACCATTACTTCATCGCCAGTCTGAAACTCCTTATTCCTCCTTTTCTGATTTGTCTTAGCCTTATATTGCATATTCATCTTATTAATGTGTTCTCGTGCCTTCTCATGTATATTCTTGATGTGCTCTGCAAAATCTTTGACTTCAGCACTTATTTTCTTCTCTTGGTCCATCTTCCTCAATTCTTGAGTTGTTATGGGGCTACTTCCATACACAATCTAGAACGGTGATCTACTAGTGCTTCTGTTGAAAGAATTATTGTAAGAAAATTCTGCCTGGGGTAAGATCAAGTCCCATCCCTTGGGTTTATCTCCTACCAAACATCTCAGTAGGTTACCCAGACTCCTGTTAACAACCTCTATCTTCCCATCTGTTTGTGGATGGTGTGCAGAACTGAACTTCAACTCTATCTTCAGCCTTTCTTCCACAAGGTCCTCTAGTAAATTCTACAAATTTGTGTCAAGTGATCTGAAACAATACTCTTTGGTAGACCATGTAGCCTCACAACCTCTTTGAAGAACAATTCAGCAATGTGGACTGCATCATGGGTCTTCTGACATGGAATGAAATGTGCCATCTTCAAAACCTATCAACCACCACAAAGACTCCTAATCATTCCCTCATTGTGTCCTTCACAAACTAAGAACAAAGTCCATACTTATATCCTCCTCACTCGTATAGGTAAGGGGCTGATATAAGCCTGTATTCTGCCTACCTTTAACCATTTGACATACCCCTAACTTTGTATAATAAACTTCACATCCTGTGACAACTGAGGCCAATAATAATGCTCACTGATAATGGCAATGGTCTTATCCCGACCAAAATGTCTTGCCATTCCTCCACTATGCTTCTCCTTTATTAGGTTCTCCCTCATGGAACTCCTTGGGATACACAATTGACTTCCATTAAATAACATGTCATCCTAGATTATGAAATCGAGCCACCTTGTCCTGTCCACTATAACAGGTTCCTTGCAAGCTTTCCAAGCCTTTGTGAAATCAGGATCTTCTGCGTAAAGTGTCTTAAGTTCATTGAACCCAACCACTTCAATCTGCATCTTTGTCATCAATGTATGCCTCCTACTTAAGGAATCTGCAACTCTATTTGACTTCCCACTCCTATGTTTCAAAACAAAGGTATAACTCTATAAAAACTCTACCTATTTCATATGCCTTTGATTTAATTTTCCCTGACTATGTAGGTACTGCAAGGCCTGACGATCAGTATATAGAACAAATTCTTTCAGCAACAAATAATGTCTCTATTTCTTTAATGTTTGAACTATTGCATAAAATTCTTGATCATATACAAAATACTTTCTCTTAGCATCATTTAACTTTTCACTAAAATAGGAAATGGGCTCAACACTGCTCCAATGGCACAACCACTGGCATCACAATCCACCTGAAACACTTTGTTGAAATCTGGGAGGGTTAGAACAGGTTGCTCTGTTACCTTCTATTTCAATAGTTCAAAACTCTTTGTCGCTCCAGTGCTCCACTTGAATTCTTTTATATCCCCTCTCATTGTTTTAGTCAGGGGTCCACAAATACTACTGAAGTTTCTAATGAACTTTCTATAAAAACTATCCAAACCATGGAAAGATCTCACCTTGGTAGTAGTTCTTGGGGTAGGCCATTCCAGAATAGCCTTCACCTTCTCTGGGTCCATCTTGATCTTCTTCATGAGATAACAAACCCCAAGTACACTAACTCCCTCTTCACAAAACTGCACTTCTTCAAACTAATCAGCCTCTTCTCTTAACTTCCTCTGCCTCTCAATATGCACTGATGCTCATCCAACGCCCATCAAAATCAAAAATATCATCTAAATACAAAATAACAAAACTCCTAGAAATTCTTTTAGTACCTCATCTATGAGCCGCATGAATGTAGTGTTCGCATTGGTTAGCCCAAAAGGCATGACTAACCACTGCATGTGCCCTCTTTGTTTTTG
>VDFB02274714.1:6936939-7110555 GCA_007258455.2 Sequoia sempervirens
CAAGAAGAATCATCCCTTTAATAGACCCATGCATAGGAAACTCATACCCAGGTTGGATATGATAATTTTTTATAGAAAGGATCCAACTAATTAGCATTTCCAAATGGGGCAGTTCTTTTATCTTAATCACATTCCTAGTCAAAAAAAGGTGGCTATTGACATCATTATACCTAGAACTGGATCAATTCATTTGGTACCATTGGTTATGCGATGAGAAGAGAAAGAAGGGTTGTGTGGTCACATGTTAAATATTTCAAGAGGAACTTGCTACCCATTATGGAGATAACTCTATGGATAGCTACTTCTGCCAACTCACTAAATTAAAGCAAATAGGTACAGTCAATGAATATACTCAACAATTTCAAACCCTTTTTCTAAGAGTGGAAAATATGATAGAAGAGAATTTGAAGGAAGTATTTTTTAGGAGGTTTAAAGGATCATATAAAATATGAGTTACAATTTTTCCAACCACAATCCTTGTCACAAGCGACACTTATGGCAAGAAAAGTTGAGGAGAAGTTTTTGGCCAATAGGCAACAATGAATTGTAAACTTAAGTGAAGAAGATATCCTCAACCTAATAGGTTTTCTCCACAACAAATTGATGAGAAGAGAGAAAAAGGGTTATGTTTCAATTGTGATAGAAAATATAGTCGAGGACACAAATGTAATGAAAATAAATTATTCTATATTGAAGGTCTGAGTGAGGAAGAAGAGGAGGAACCAATATTAGAGGGTGAAAGGTAGTAAAATTAGGAATCATGTGATTCCCAACCAATCATTTCTTTTCATTCACTCTCAGGTTTTAGCACTCCACAAACTCTCAAGGTAA
Organism: Sequoia sempervirens; assembly: GCA_007258455.2. Taxonomy (NCBI): domain Eukaryota; kingdom Viridiplantae; phylum Streptophyta; class Pinopsida; order Cupressales; family Cupressaceae; genus Sequoia; species Sequoia sempervirens. The sequence continues at coordinate 6,937,771 of VDFB02274714.1, forward strand.
TAGGATTCTTAAAGAAGCAAAAATTAACAGTGTTAATTAACTTGGGTAGTACTCATAATTTCATAAAAAAAAATAGGCTACTCATCTAAATTGTTTTATAGATCTAGCTCTAGAGTTTCAAGTTTTGATTACAAGTGGTGGTACTATTAGTTGTTCTAGAAAATTCCATAGAATTAAGTTATTAATGGGATATTATCACCTAGATAGCCCAATGTATACTATATCCATGGGTACAACAGATATTGCTTTGGGAGTACAATGGCTTACTACATTGGGAACAATTGAGAGAAACTTCCAAGAACTATTCATGAGATTTCAATCATAATGAAAGATAGTAGAGCTAAGAGGATTGAATGAAAATTCCCCACAAACGGTAATATCTCGTCAAATGCAAAATTTTCTTAAGAAAGGAGCTAATAGATTTGTGGCCCAATTATGTTCATTATATGCCTATCAATCTAATGCTCCCACACATCTAGATTTACAAGTAATTAGTGATCGTCACTCAATAGTTTTTGGAGATATACATAAAGGAATTCATCCTAAGAGGGGTAATGATCATGCCATACAACTAGTTCTAGGGAGCCATACACCCAAAATTAGGCCTTATAGGTACCCACATATACAAAAAAGAGATAAAAAAGATTATTGAGGAGATGCTAGAGGTAGGAATTATCAAGCATAGCCAAAGTGCTTACTCCTCACTTGTGGTGATAGTGCATAAGAAGGATGAAACTTGGTGCATGTTCCAAGACTATAGAGTTTTCAACATGTACACCATCAAAGATAAGTTTCCTATTCCATCCATTGATGATTTACTAGATGAATTAAATGGAGCTATGCATTTTACAAAGTTAGATCTTAGATTAGGTTATCACCAAAATTGAATTAAGGAGGAATATATTTGTAAGATAACATTTAGGACTCACGAGGATCATTACAAGTTTTTGGTGATTCCATTTGGTCTTACCAATGCACCATCTATATTTCAAAGTTTGATGAACTCCATATTTAAGAATATTTTGAGGAATTTTGTATTAGTGTTCTTTGATGATATATTTATTTATAGAAAGACATGGTAATAAAACTTGCAACATGTAGATCAAGCATTACAAGTTCTTGAAGACCATCAATTATATGCTAAGTCATCCAACTGCTCTTTTGGTCTCGATGAAGTGGAGTACTTGGGACATAGTTTCACATGGAGTAAAGGTGGATCCTAATAAAATTAAGGCTATCATGGAATGAGCTATTTCAAAACCCATAAAGAAATTAAGGGGTTTCATGGGATTGACTAGATACTATAGAATATTTGTGAAGAATTATGGTCATATAGCAACACCCCTCATAGCTTTGTTGAAGAAGGATTATTTTCATTGGAATGATTCTGCTAATACAATATTTGAGAGATTGAAGGAGGCTATGTGTACAACCACAATTCTTGTCACTCCAAACTTCACCAATGTAACACCTCTCCGTTTTGGCTCTTTGATTGACATTGTTCTTCCCTGTTATGATTGTGTCTGATTATGCTTTGACTTTGGAACTAAGTTGCTTTTGATTGCAATTGTTATACAATGTGGATGTTATATTTTGATGTGATCCAATCCTGATGTTACCCTTATGGCATGTTTTGGATTAACTTAGAAGATATTTGATTTAACGATGTTTTATGCTGTTGATCATGTTATTGATGTTAGATGCGTCAGTTAGTGATATTGTATTGGTGAAGGGGATGGGATTATATCACTCGCTTGCGAGTGCCCTACGATTCTGAGATTTCCTCTTCACAGTGTGTTTGATCATATTATGTATATATGCACATTTGACATGCTCTTTGTTGCAGGTTGGCAGGTACATGACATCGACTCCACCTGGTTTCCAGGTTTGAGCGTGTCCATTGACCAACGAAAATTGATTGGGAGATAGTAGCTAGGTTTTCTGTGTCAAGTCGTTACCCTAGTCACAGTGTGTCGTCGGGTTGTAGTCGGGTTTGGTTGTTTCATGCTGCCCAGGTCACCTTGGTCTTTAATTAAATTCAAGTTATAATGGCTTGTGCTGTTAATTTGTGGCTTAAATATATTTGGTTATAATGCTAAGAATGTTATTTTTTTTAATTAATTTAATTTAGTTAATAAAATAAGGATTAGATTTATTTTATTGATGAATTAAATTAATTGTGGAATTGATTAAGTTATTCCTTGAATTAAAAGTGTTAAAAGATTTAAATTAGTTTGTGTGAAAAGAAGGTTTTAAAATATGTTGAATTCTATTTAGAAAATGGAAAATTGTTTAAGTTTTTTAAAATTCTAAATATTTTCAATGCAATGACTTTGGGTTAGAAAAGATATTTTTGGAAATAGTTGACTTTTTTGGTAAAAGATATTTGTTTTTTGTATTTGAAAATTGAAATTTAATTTGAATTTCAATTTGTGAATAATTTGGGGAAAAACCCTATTTGGAGGAAAGGGGATCTCATTAATTGGGAATCTTTTCAATTTGGGGAAAATTTGCTTGGCTATGGTTTTTGCTTGGATTTGTGAAGGGGATGGAGATTCTTGCTTGAGTGGGATTCAATGGAGAAATTGGAAAACACCATGGTTGAAGGCTTCAAGTTTTGGAGGAAAAAAAAAACCAGGTTCCTCTTTGTTCTTGTTTATTTCATTTTGAAAATAGGTTAAATCTTCATTATGCTATTTTGGAATCTTTGAAGTATTGGTTGAATCCAATGAAACCCATATGAAATTGTTTGAAAACTTGCATTTTGTGGTGGGATTTTGAAATGAAAACCAAAACAGAAATCTAAACCCTGGTTGTGTTGAAAAATCCATTGTTTTGTTGCAAGATTTTGTTGGGCATTGGCACAATAAGACCCACAAGTTCTTTTTTTAAATAATACTAAAGTTTCCATTTATTAAATTTCTGGAAAATACCCTGGTTTGTTCTTTTTGTGAAGTTCTTAATGGGTATTTTGTGGGGAATTTGTTGTATTTTAAAATGCAAATAAAAATAAATTTTATTTATTTTAGGGAGGCTCGGGAGGCCAACCCCTGCCGCCGCCGCCACCGGGAGGCGGGCACTGTGTGCTCGGCACACAGCCCCGCCACCTGCAGGCGACAGTCACTGTGTGCTCGGCACATAGCCCCGCCGCCCGCAGGTGACATTCACTATGTGTGAAGCACATAGTTCCACCGCCTGTGGGAAATGGATGTTGTGTGCTTTGCACACAGCCCCGCCGCCGTGGGAGGTGGACGGATTGTGTGCGGAGCACACAGGTCCGCCGACCACGGGGAGGCAGGGCTGCATGCCTTCCTTAGGGTTCACCCCTGTATAAAAATTATTTATAGTTTACTTTAAATTCATTTTTCTTTAAGTTTATCTAATTAAAATTTTCTTTATTATATTATTTTATATTATATTTTATGTAATATATATATAATATGTAATATTATATATTATATAAAATATAATATATTTAATATATCAATTTAAAATATAAAATATAATATGTTTAATATATTAATTTAAAATAATTTGTTTAAAATATATTATATAAAATATAATATATTTAATATAATTATTGTTATAATTAATATATATATTTTATCATATATATATATTAATTAATGGGTGATTTAAATATTTGTTTAAATAATAGTAAATTGATCAAACATATTTGTATATGAATGTATATATATATATATACATTGAATATTTAATTGTATATATATCCATGTTAATATACTTCTATATTTAAATAAATTGATATTGGATGGGTTCTTATTTTAATAGACGCAGTAAGTGGTATCATAATTAAATGTATTAAGATGATTATCGTCGTGCTGTTAGAGGCAAGAGTGGAGTTTAGAAAATCTAATGTTTTATTTGAAAGATTGATTTTAATTGATTAATTATTCTATGTTGAAATATGGATTAAGTGATTTAATTTAAATGTTTATTTGTTAAAATATCTTGATTTTGAATATAAGTGTGAAACTTAGAGATAACGATTGATTTATTCCACTCAAATGACTATGCTTATTAAAGGTTCAATTCATTTATAATTTGATTATTACCGATAATTGAGACAAATGAAATTTAAGGGATAGATTTAAATATAAACTATCTTAAGATGATTTGTTACGAAATAGAAGAAAAAGTGGGTTTTATACTCAAGAATTTATTTAGAACGTTGAATTTTAATAGTCAAATGACTTATTTTAAAAAGGTAGATTTTAAATGATCAAGTGTTTTCATTTTCAAAGGTTGATTTTTTATTAATATATGTAATTGGGAAAATGAAATATACTATTGGTTTGAACCCATTAAAGTTGTCAACGTGCTTTGAGTTACCATTGAGATTGTGCGGATAAGGTTAATTATTTACTTAATTTCTTGTGTGACGTAATTGATTGACTTATTATTTAATTTGAATATTTTGTTAAACAAATGGTTTCATTTATAGTGTATGATTGTGAAACTAGAGAAATGATTGATTAATTTAGTCAAATGACTTTATTTATTAAAACCTTGTGATTAGGAAATCTAATTGTGAGTTAAGTGTAATTGAATGGTTGATATATATATTTCAACGTCATGAAAGGAAATGAGTTTATTGATCGGTTTAATTTCAATTCGATGATGTTATTTATTAAAATGTCTTGATTCTGGAATATGGTTGTGAAATTTAGAGTAAGTGATCTGTTCTTTGCATATTTTTATGTAGTGAAAAAAAGAAATGGGATCAATTGATTGGATAAATGCAAGTCATGAAATCTGTGTTTGACTAGATTTAGGAAATCCGAACATTAGCTTACCTATTTGTCTGAAACGTTTTCAGTGTTTAATTGTTCGCCTTATATGTTGTGGAATGAGAGTGAATGTTTTGAGAGTCTTCCAAACATGGGTTCATTTATTGGTATGGGTGGTTGTACGTGAGTCAACCTTTGATATGTACTTTGGTTTCCGTGTTATGAGAAAAGTTTGTTTGTCAAAATTTCATCTTTAGACATTTAAAGAACATGTGATTATATGATTGTTGACTTTAAGTCATTTCTTGTTGATCACGTAAGTCTTCCAGTTGTGTTTCTTGAGATGATGTTGTTGCCCTTGTGATTGGTTATTGTCTTTCTTGGGTAGTGCATGAGACTTGTATCAGTGGAAACCTAGTTCTTCGTACGGGTTGTGTGACCTTGTGATTAAAGGTTGAGTCGTGTTTTCAATTCATTATGTGGGTTATCATTATGTTAGTCAACCTTGTGTTAGCCTTGGGTAGTGCATGCTTTGGTTTCAATTTTGTACATCTGTAGTGATGTGTTACCTGTTGAGGTGTTTGGTTATTTGTGATCAGTGTTAGTGCATTTTCTACCCTTGGCATGTGGTTGAGTTATGTGTTGTCGATAGGGGAGTGGATTTCAACGAGCGCCGGGCCCAAAGTGGTTCCAGGATAACTCATGTGAGAGTCAGTTAACTAAGTGAAAATTAAAATAACTTATACTAGGGATAGAGTAGCTTGAACATTAATAAGATAATTTAGCCTCGCTCATTGGCTCAAGGGCTTGTACGAGACTTGAGATGAGTCGGGAAGGCCTGGAATGGCAAGATCGTTATCTTATCTTTACGAGAGATAATCGATTCCGCTCTGGTGTGCATGTGGGGCTGAGAGTCAGTTGAGGTTTCCAGGATATCGCTATAGGGGGACCGAGACCTAGGAAGAATTTCTAGGAGATCCCATGCAACCTTTGTGATGACACTCCTATGACAGCAGTCGGTATGGTGTTGTACCGTGGGTTTTTTATTGTACACTGATTGTACTCGATTTTGTACTCTAGAAGCATTGTAACCATGATGTTAAGTGATGTGGTATATGTTCTTGTTTGCAGTTTAGTTTTTGTGTTAGCCTGTGTCTAGTGGTAGATGGTCTTGTCTAGGAAATCCTTGTTACTATCTCCTAGCATGGAGGGAGTGGGGCCTTTGGGTTCCATGTGGTCGGGTGGCGTGCATCTTAATCTGTTGGTACTTCTTCTTGTTCGTGTGGTCATGATTTCCAGTTTGAAAGCTCATGGGAATCAGTTTCTTCTCATGCCTTGTTCTCTCAGTACTTATTGTATTTTATTACCCCTCATTTGTTATCAAAGTGGAATTTGTAAATTGTAATCATGATTATTGGATTTACCTCATTCGGGGAATGAGTGTTGTAATCTTATTGTTTAAATGTTGTTAATTGGAATCTTGAGGTATTTATTATCCTTGTTGTAATTTATCTTGTATGGGATGTATGTAATCTTAATTCTGTAAGTGATTAATGTTTTGGTTTCAATTGATGTTAATTGTTGTTTTGGTTTTAAAGTAATATTTGTCTCGTGGCCTTAGAGGTTTTTGGCAATGTGTATTCATCTTACATGTTATTGGTGCTTAAAAAAAAAATTGGTGTGCTTTAGTAGTGAATTGTAACTTCCTCTAGGGTTGTGTGGCGGGTTATTACAACCAAGGATTTTATTATGTAATTTGATGCTTTAGGAAATGGTATAGGAGCAATGCTCATGCAGGAGGGTCAACCCATTTATTTTGAGAGACATCAATTAAAGGGTGAGAATTGAATCAAACCTATTTATGAGAAGGAAATGGTAGCTATTATTCATACAGTGAAATAATAAAGACCTTATCTAATGGGTAAACACTTCAAGGTTAAGATAGATTATGACGACCCAAAATATTTTTGGAACAAAGATTATCTTCCTAAGAGAAAAAAATATGGGTCACTAAGATGTTGGGATATGACTTTGAGATTGTATATAAGAAAGGGAAGGAAAATGTTGTGGTGGATGCACTATCTATAAAGGATGGGAAGGATGAAACTTTATTGTGTGTCATTTCAATGTTAAAATAAGATTGGGTACTAGAATCCAAAGTAGAGTGGAAAAATGATGTTGCTACAAGTAATCTCATTCAATAATTACAGAGTGATCCTAGTAGTTATGATAAGTTTTGTTGGAATGGAGATACTTTGTGGCATAAAGAGCGATTGTATCTTTGCAAGAATTCCTCTCTCAAACAAAAGGTTCTCACAAAGTTTCATGAGTCCCTAGTTGGTTTTCATTCAACAATTTTGAAGACATATCATTGGGTCAAGAAAGACTTCTTTTAGGAAGGGATAAAAGGGGATGTTCAAAAATTTGTGGTAGAAATTTTGGTTTGTCAAATAAATAAAGGGGGGAAAATTAAGTCACCTAGTCTCTTTAAACCCTTAGTTATTCCTATCCAACATTGATAAAAGGTCTCCATGGACTTCATCATATGGCTTCCAAGATCTAATGATAAGAATTTCTTTATGGAAGGAATGGGTAGCCTCCCTAAATATGCATATTTCATTGTATTATTGCATACTTTCACAACAAATACAGTGGCAAAAGAATTTTTGGAGAATATTCAAAAGCTACATGGTATACCTAAGGTAATTTTCAGTGAGTGTGATCCTATCTTTACTAGTAACTTTTGGATAGATTTATTTTCATGTTTGGGTACTCAATTGGCTCATATTTCTTCATACCATCCTCAATATTATTAGAAAATTGGTGTTGTTAATGAGTGTTTGGAAGGATATCTATGTTGTTTCACTTCAGATAAATAGTCTCAATGGGTAGATTGGCTACCACTAGAAAAATGGTGGTATAACACTTCCTTTCATAGTTCAAAAAAAATGACTCCATTTATGACACTATATGGATATCATCCTCCTCCCATCACATCATCATTGAAGGAGTCACAAGATTTCATATTGTGGAGGACAACATGCTTCATCAACAACAAGTACTTTTAGGATTGAAAGAGAATCTAGACATGACACAAAATCAAATGAAGTAGTAGGTGGACCAACATCATAGTGAAAGAATTTTTTAATTTGTGGATTGGGTTGTCTTGAGATCAAAGCCTTACAAGAGAATGTCACTAAAGCAACAAACAAAGAACAAAAAGTTGTCTCTAAAATATTATAGACCATACCAAATCATACAAAAGATAGGTAGTGATGCCTACAAGCTTGAATTTCCACCAATGAAAAATATACATATAGTTTTTAACGTTTCTTGTTTGAAGAAAGTAATTGGGAATAATATCCCTACTCAGACAATATTACCCGAGCTCAATGAAGGAAGAACTGTATTGGAACCAGAGTTTATTCTTCAAAAAAACACAAGGAATCTAAGGACAAGAATACTCACTTAGTATCTCATGCAATGGAAGAACTTACCAATTGAAGATACCACATGGGAGGATGAGTTCATTTAGAAGAATCCAAATTTGATTAGCATTTATGACAATGCTTCTTTAAAGAGGGAGCACATGCTTCACCCTTAATATTAGAGTACATTGGATTATGAATAATCATCTTATGACTATCTTAACTCTTAATTAATTCATATTATCATTATTATATTGTTATTTAGTTAATTAGGTCAGCCTAGGGCTTATATAGGGTTATCTAAGTAAATCAAGGTGATATCCTAGGCATGGGTACATATAGGAGGTAGTGAGTCTTATTTCATCATCATATGGCAAAGTGTGTTCTCATTTGAGATATTTGGAGGTTTTTCCCCTCGAAGTGGTTTGTTATGCTCAATTATTATCAAGTATTTGCAACATATTTTCTATCATAATCTTCTATTGTGAAATTTATTTCATTACAACTCCAAATATAAAAAACAAGTTCTTTGACCCTCTATTCTACTTTAATGCATAATTTAGTGATTTAGGCTACAAAAAATTGTATTAGTAGTTTGTTTTGAGTGGTTGGACTAACATTGGCTACAAAAATGATGTTAGCATGATCACAAAACAAGCCAATTTAATTGGATAGTCTAGAATAAATTTGATAAAAATGTAGAAACTACAAAAACTCTAGATTTTAGCTTGAAAAAACCACATAAAAACCTAGATAGCTATACTAAATAGTTTCATTGAAAGACAGAGTGAGTTTGTTAATTCCTACATGGAGCTACTAAAGCCCAAAATTTAGTCAAAAAACAAAGGATTAGTTGGTTAAAATTGGTATAAATGAAAAAAGAATTCAACATAAACCCTTGTAACTTTGAACCCCCTTCAAAAACCCAAGAGATTTTTTTTGAAATGATGAAAAACATAACTTTAAGGTAGATAATATTGTCAAGTTTGTAGCCATCAAAACCACCAAATTTTTGACACATATACCAAAGAAAAAAACACTACTACCTTTAATCTAGGACAAATTCATTGAACCACACCTACAATGACAAAAAAACACTAAAAATAGAAAATTTGATTAGTTGTCTAGCAGCGCAGGTCTGACTGGGCATGCCATAAATGTGTGTAGGTAACTGTGCCTATGAATTGAAGAAATTAAATAATTTGAATTGAATAACACAATTAAAAAACACTTGGATAAGGCATAAAAAATCTAATTAAAACATAAAATAAACCATGTATTCCATGCTAGACTCCTTGTTGCACTTGAAAGTAGATTTTCCCAATGATAATTAATATATGTGCTCATAATTTGATAACATAACATTGCATTCTTTTTTGTTATTAAAATGTATTGGGTTGGGGTTAGATTTATATATTCTTGGTTTGAGATATGGATGGCTAGGATGAGCTTGAGGGATGAATGGTCAAGATTGCTTGAGACATCTCAAGCAAGGATGGAGAGACAAGTATCAAGAGGAGATTGAATGTGAGGATGGGTCCCAAGATTCAAGGAGGATCAAGGGATGTGATTGAGCATGGGAAATGATGGATGAATGAGATTCTTTGAGGTCCAATTACTTTGGAAGGTTCCTCATAAAGGTGGGTTTTTTCACCACCATCCTTATGAGGTACCAAGGGGTACAAAAGGGAATTTAAAATTTTCATTTATAAAAAAGAGATGCATAGGGCCATACTTCTAAATTACATGGGAGTATTTTTAAAATGGAGCATTTAAGGTTGATCCATGTCTATGATGTACATGAGAGGACAAATGATATTTTGTGGGGATTTGGAGTGCTAAAATCCCCACTTAATCATTGATTTAGGCATGTGCACTTGATTAAGGGGAAATTAGTGGGTAATGGTGGACTAAGAAAAAGTTATGGAGGGTGTGGCAACATGGGAATTAAATAAATAGGATTATTTATTTAACTTTTAGAGGAAGGGTGAACATTATAATAGATAAATAATTAGAAAATAATTATTTACCATAGGTTAGAAGCTTAGGAAAGATAGAACAATTTTTTGATGAGTATCGAGATAGTGAAATATTATTTAAATAATTGAAATACTTTTTAATTAATATATAGGTTGAAAATAGGATAAATCAGGATAAATTGATCAAATTTGAATGATCAATTTTAAATGTCTACATTTTGTCTCTCTTTGAAATGATGTTAAATTAATATTATTTCAAAGAAAAATAAAATATAGGTCCTAGGGAGAAAATGGAGTGGAATGGATTCCCCAATGTGGAAGGGATGAAGAAAAATGGTTAGGATAGTGGTTCCACCTTGAGAGGGTAGGTAGGAAAAAATAGGCATGAATGGCCTCTCAAAAGGAGAAAATAACTAAAGTTTTGATAAAAGGAGAAAATGGGGATGGAGGAAAAATAAATGGAGAAAAATGGAGCTACGGTGAAGAAATGGAAGTAAGAAAGGTGATGAAGGGGTGATTTAGGGTGAATAAATAAGCTTAATAAGGGCAAAAACTATTCATTTTTACCCTAAGCAATAGTGATTTGGAGAAGAGGAGCAAAGAGTAGGGAAGATATGGTGATGAATATATGAGTTATGAAGCATTAAACAAATTAAGTGAGGAGATGGGGGTGACTTAAGGGAGCTAGCAAAGGGGTAAGTACTTGAAAAATTTCCTATATAGGAAAAAGCTAAGTGCATTTATGGGGGGCCAAATTTAACATGAGACGCATCCACCGATCATGATTCGACAAGTGCATCCCTGATTCAATGAATGTGGTAAAAAAGGGCGGGTACAAAGTGATTTGGTGGATCAAATTATTTTTTAGTGAATACAACAAAAAGAGGTGAATGGGTGAAAAAAGGGGGAAATCTATGGATTTTTAGTGGGTGTAGTATAAAATTGATGGATGGGTAGAAAAATGGGTGAATTCATTGATAAAATGGTAGATGGGAAAGAAAAGGTTGAATCCACTGGGAAACTGGTGGATGGGTAAGAAAAAGGGGCAAATTTTCTAAAATGGAAAATCTATAAGGAAAATGGTAGATGTGCTTTGTGTTTTAGCAAATCCACCTAGGTAGAAAAGGTAGATGGCTAAGGTATGTTGGTGATTTTGTTTTTTGGATTTTGGTTTTGGTTAAACATGATAGGCTAACATGGATGGTTGTGATGTGTAGAGTGGCTAACTTTGGTGACATCACGAGAGAGGTGATTTGTAGTTTTGATCCTAATGGAGGGTTTTTAAAATAAGACACACTCACATGAAATTAGGCAAGGTTTTAATTGTAAATAACAAAGCACACACAACAAACCCACATGACACTTTATAAATCAATGTGAGTATAGAAAATAAACAACATGATGTAAAAAATCCCAAAATATATGCATAATATATGACACTTTATCTTAGTGTGTTTATAAATAAATATGTACAATAAATAGATTCTTAGAATACCAAAAAATTACCAAATGCTAGAAATAGTTATAATAAAATGTGAGAGGTAATAGAAGACACCAATGTATATAGAAAATTATGTAATTTCAAAAAAAAATTGCACCCAAAAAGGAGTATGTATGTAAAATTCATGACCCTCCAAAACTCCCAAAATAAAATCTGCATAGCCAAATCACTAAGAAAAATAAAATTATGAAAAAATAAAAAACTCATACTAAAAATCACCTACACTACCATGAAGAGCATGAAATTCTACTCCATTTTGAAAAAAAATTACTCTAAAAAAGAAGCATGTGTGTTCAATAACAAAGCCTCTTAAGATAGGCTTAAAAATCCACACTACCAACAGTGAAGGGGAAAAGAAAAAATAGAGGTCTCTATTGATGTCATCATGACTTTATAGTCAAATCTTGTAAAACTATCAACAAATTTAGAAATCTACTAAAAATAGTTGGTAGCAACAAAAAAAATCTCTTCCAAATTTTGAGTCTTTTTTATATCTACAGGTGTTGCTAAAAAATTGTTATGATCCTAATATGATGTATTTCTAAGTATAATAAGGATAAGCACATGTATCATGCTTAACCGTAACATAAATATTAGATAATACACTAGTGAATCCTATAAATATGGTAGAGAACTCTCTCCAATATCATCATATCATAAAATATTGAATTAATATATAATTATCTAATTAATGGAGGCCACCCCCTCGAAGTGATATGCTATATTTCTATTTTTTACATTTATTTTGCAAGATATATCATAACAATTGGTATCAAAGCTACAATTTGGGCTAGCATTTTTGTTTCCACTATAACTTACAGACCTATGTGAATTTGGATCCCTTTTTTATTTTTCTTTGCTTTGAGGTATGCATTAAATAAGCTCTCAAGAAAAAAAATTGATTTATAAGATATGTTTTGTAAAAGTAATTGATATTTTATGTTTTTCATTAATTTTCTCTATAGGCTGCAATTTTTTTATTTTTTAAAAATAATTTTTTTTTTTTAGAAATCTTATAAAAAATTAGGTAGAGTTAGTTATTTGTAATTTACTATTAGAAATAAAATGATTTCTTTAATTTAGTGGTCAAATTTTAGTCAAATCTTTCCTTTTTTTGCTTTATAGGTTGCAATTTTTGAAATTAAAAAAAATACATTTTTGGAAATCTTATTAAAAATTAGGCAGTGTTTGTTCTTTGAAATTTATTTCTAGGTCCATAAAATATATTCCTTGATTTAGTGGTCAAAGGTTGGTCCAAACAAAAACATCAAATTCTCTCTCACACCAAATGCTTTCCAACCTTGATAACTCTTAAAATAAAAACATATTAAAGACATGTCATGTTTAGGATTAGATGAACTTTCTACACATACAAAATCTAAGGACCCATTTTATTTTCCACCGCCTAAAATTGAGGAAAGAATCCCACAAGGACATGTAACAACAATACATTTCATTTAATATAAATTGTTTGACACATTTGTAAAATCCTTCAATAAGGATTTATATAGGTTTAAGAATTATTTTTTACTAGAATTAAAGTCCCCAAAAAATAATAAAGGTGGTTACAAACTTAATAAACCAAATCAAAGGATAGGAGAATCTTTTCAATGTCAACAATTATACCTACCAATAATAAACATTCATAAATTTGATGTTAGAAATGTAATTTCATGGATAAGCCTCGTAGAACAACAATTTAAACTTCATAATATATCATATAATTTCATGGTTGACATATCTTTACTATACTTAGAATTAGGACCTTACCAATGGTACCAATTAATAATGTCCTAATTAAACATTATTCTTTTGGATTAATTAAATAAACCTTAATTATTTAATTATGTCGCTAACTTCACCTATTCTTTTATTTTAATTATATAGTTATCATTAATTATTTAATTAACATCAAACACCCTTCTCATATTAAATAATTGTTACAAATTATTTAATTAAACCACTTTTTGATTTCTAGATTAAATAATTAAACTAATTATTTAATTCTTCAATATTCACTCAACATGATCAACTAATAAATAAACTTTTATTTATTAATTCAATTACATCTTGCACATTCCTCTCAAAATTAATTAATTTAATTAATTAATTATCCTCACACATTTTGATTGATCAAATCACATCCATTGATTATTCAATCTAATTTCTTGACTCATCAATCATGTCCACTAATTATTCCAATCCCACTAATTAATCATCCCTTTCCACCAATTATTCCAATTCCATTGATTATTCAATCCATTCCCACTGATTCTCCAATCAAATCCCTTGATTGGATTAATAACTACTCAATCTATTTCCTCTCAACACACATTGACCGTTGATCTTGATCTCTAATCTTTACATCTAGATTGTTGATTTGAAATAAAAATTTCTATAAAAGGAGCCTTCTTCTCACATTTTTGGCTAACCACGAATTCTTGATATTTTCCATTCTTCATCATTCAATAGTATTCTTGAGCTTGAAGCAAAGAAGCACATACAAAATTTAAGAGCCACATTCAAGGGGACAAATGGAGAGAGACAATGAAGGTGAATTGAAAATAGCTTGGGAAGGAAAGTAAATTGGTATCATTTATTTACGTTTCTATGTTGCTTTCATTCTTCATTGAATAGATTTGATTTGAGCTTAACATTTGAATTCATAAGTTGTGTTTGCTTTGAATAGATTCATGCTTAATGTTGATTAAAACTTCATTTTCCGATCTTACAAATGGTGAACTCAACATGAAAGAGCGAGACTTTTAAAAACTTGTATGGATTTTTTAGAAAATTGTTTAGTTACAAAAACTATGACATATTCATGGATTTTGTGACACACTCATATGAAAGAACACCACAATCGAAATTCCATATGATTCAGTAGCTAAAAATATCACCACATGTGAAGATTATTGTGTTGTAGTCGTTTTTAATTATCTATTGTAGGTTTCTGATAGAGTGATGCATTTGAGTCTTGATAGTCCACCATAGTCACCTTGAAATCCACCTCATAGTCCACTGCAGTCACCTCATAGTCCATTGTAGTCATTTGGCAATGCACCACAGTCACCTCGATGTCCACCATAATCGTTTGGCAGTGTATTGCATTTGGTGTGATGCGGTCGTATATCCCAGAACCACAATCGATTCGTGAATAAAACATAAAGGTAGTATGATGAATTTTTTGTTCATGTTTGTTCTTTTCAAAAGGAGGATAATATTTTTGGGTTACTAATATCATTGTTTGTATCTTGTGGTAAATTAGAGGATTAGCACTAACAAAAAAATTTCGGTGCTTTTAAATGAAGTCATTTTCCTTTGGTGTTTTAAAATGAACAATACAATTTGCATATTTCATTTGGGCTTAAAATTAACGAAAAAAAATAAAAAAATTGGATGTTTTAAAATTGATGTGAATGTCTCACATTTTGTTTTGGTGCATTTAAAATGAACAACAAATCACCAATGTTTTCTCGATTAAAATTTACAGTGTGCCAGACCATGCCTTTTTTATTTGGGTATTAAAAGAACATACAAATTTCATCTTGTCTGGGCTTTAAATATAACCATTTGATTTTTTTGATTGGTTTTCTTTCACAAAGAGATGTATTGCATACGTATCCTCTCCCCTTGCGTCATTCGATGATCCTAGGTGAAGAGAAATATCAAGACATCCAAGTCATCCTTTTTTATTTATTAGAAGAGGCCTACCTTTGAGACACATCCCGCAATGGAGAACTCATTGGGATGACCTTAAAGCATTTATTCTCGGGCGGGATATATTAAAGGGGTGAAGGCGAAAGCAAGTAACTCAATCCAGGGATGTTATACCTTGTGTGTCAATATTGGTGTGGAACAACTGACCACATTCAATTAATTACAGACTTAAGTATTTCACATCTAAATTATACCTTGGGTGTTTACTATGTCATTACAAACTTTGTACTTAGAGGCCAACCAAGTTTTCTAAAATGTTTCATCTTAGTAGTGCACGAGAATAGCATTGTTCCTAGAAGCTACTTACCACGTCCAGTCTATGGTTGAGGCATAAGGCTTAAGAGTTCATTCTCTTGCAAAAAGCTAGGAGTATAAAGGTGGTACATGACCTTGGTATCTCCTATTCGACCCATCCATTAGAAATGGATTGTGTCACTCTTTCGAGGGTGAGGTAAGCCTACTATGAAGAAATGTACCTTTATTCCTTAGGTTGTAATTGACTAATATCTTGTTTGAATTGAACCAATAAGTTTTATGGAAGAAATTTTACACAATATCCCCTTTTCCTATTGAGTCAGTTAAAATTCATTAAATAACTTCTCAAATTGATTGTTTTTTGTGTTTGTATCATTGATCCGAACTTTGAAAAATTAAAAAAAAAAGATCAGGATTCCTAGAGTTTGTTTTGCTTGTTCAAATTGTTGCACCACAATTGCTAGCTTGTGCATCGCAACTGAGTATTTGTGTTATAGAATAGTACAATGCATCCATTGGCTTGTGTGATATAGTCATTGAGTAGTACACTACAACTCTATCAGTCAACATTTTCCTTAGAAAAAAATTGTAAATCGCAACTATGTGTGATGAAAGTGAGGAAAACTACAATGCATCTGTGATCGACTGCACTGTAGTCATAGTTTGTCGCACCGTAGTCATAGTTTGTCGCACTACAATCAAAAAAATTGAGAAACACCACATCTATAGTTTAGAATGACGCATTTACCCAGCCTAAAACATAGTCAAAATTCATAGATTTCTAAAAATCAAACTTGTTTACCAAAAAATTCAAAAGAGAATCAGTCATTATTTCCTACACTTTTTAGCATCCTTAGCTCTTTTTCTAGATTTCTTAGGTTTAGAGCACTTCATCATTTAGATTCATTGGTCATAGAGTCCTTAGAACATCTTTCCATTAGAATCTTAGAAATTTGAAAATCTACAAGCAAGTTAGAAGGTCAAAGTCTACATTGGTGATTTGGAAAGATCCCAAAAACCTTACATTTTGTGTCATCATTTTCAAACAAAATTTTCTTTGCAACTCATAAGTCTAGTTGTCAAAACACTTTTTTAAACTTCTTTGAACAATATAGGGTCCTAACTCATTAGTCTCTAAGTTGAGGAATATTTTTTATCAAAGAACCATACATCATTCCACTTGGAGGTTTTTATAATTTTTACATGTGGTCAAAATAGTCTTCACAACTAGGAAACTTGCCAAAATATTGTCATATTTTAAGATCATAGGTAAAGGTAACACCAAAGTCTTTTACATTTAGTCAAAAAATTATCAAGGAAAAAATCACAAAAACATAGTCTTGTATCATTTCCAAAAGACCAAAAAAATCACAAAAAAATTAGAAAAGTACCAAAAACATAAAATAGACTCATTTTAGGTGCGTTCATATCAAAAAAATTCACAAAAAAAAACAAAAAATTAAAAAAAGAAAGAAAAAAAAGACGAAATTAAAAAAAAAACCACTTTTATGGTTCTTACAAGATCCCAAATCAAGAGGAAAAAGATGGATTCATCTTCCCATCATTTGTACAACCCCACTAGTGATATGAAATTAGGAGAAAATTCTGGTGGTCACTTGAATACACAAAATCAGAACTCTAACCCTCTTGGTGACTACAGTATAGAGGAAATAAATGATAATCTTACACAAGAAGAAATTAAGACTGCATCTCAAGATCCTAGGATCTTAAAGATTATTGATGAAATGGTCAAAGAAGACCCAAATAAATACTTCTTGTCATTGGAACAACATGGATCTAAGCTCCCCTCTTACTTTGATGTGTCCACAGTCGTTGAGGGAGTGCCAAATGTAGCATGAAAAGGGTTAGGAACACCACTATCATTAACACCTAGTGCTACATCCCTAACATCACAATGGAATACAAGCATATCGCTTACAAAAACAACACATACAACATCCATTGGGAACATTACACCTTCACTCACAAAATCCATGGAGAACCCATTTGCCTCTACATCCACCATTGCAGCACTAGCCCATACCACGATTGCAGCTCAAAAAACCACTCTTTCAAATACACCCAACAAAATAATTTGTAAGACGAATCCATCACACATAGGACCACAGGTGGAAACCACCTCAACTACTGAAAACGTAAATACACAACTGATGAGGACTCAATCCTTTTTGGTACAGGTCCCACTTTCACTCCACCACAACAACAACTCAACAATTTGGGTTCACAGTCAACATTTGGGTTTAATCAATCCTCACCTCCACAACAACCCAATAATCTGGGTTTTTCCTCATCATTTGGGTTTCAACAACCCTCACATACAAAACAACCACATAGTTATGGTTCTACATATACATTTGGGATAAAAAATCCCTCACCTCCACCACAACCAAATCATCTTGGTTCATAAACCACATTTGGGTGTTCTCAAAACCTAATGTAGCAACCAAACTATCATGGTTTTGCATACACAACTAGTGTTAATACTCCTAACTATCTTGGTACATCATTCACAATTGGTGTCAATGTTCCTCCACCATCCTTTTCATTCACTCAAAACCCCACATATATCTCACCATTTAACCATCAAAATCTACCCATGTATCAAAATCAAAACATACATGGATCCAATTTATTACATAACACAAACACATTTGGGAACCTATCACAACGTTCGCCGCAATACATCACACCCACTATCATTCCAACAAACCCATCACCTATGGACTAAATGGCACAACAGTTGCAATCATTACAAAATCAAATGTCAAATATCCATGTAACTGGTCATCAAAAAACATATTTGGTAGAAGACTTGTGTCCCTACCCCTTTGACAACAACATTCATATGCCTCCCTTTTCTACAAATTTCATCATTCCAAAATATGGCAAATACAAAGGAAAGAGAGACTCCATTAAGCACATATGGGAGTTCCACACTATATCCTTAGATGTGGCACATGAGCATACTTACCTCATGTGACTATTTCCATGAATTCTAGGAGGGCAAGCCCTTTACTGGTTTGTACACTTGCGGTCTAGTATACAAACATGGGGTGAACTAATGGACAACTTCATCATACATTTTTCATATAACATATTAGCCAACATTGACATTACCCATCTATGTGACAAAAAATAGGAAGATGGCGAGACCTTCTCATCACATTTACAAAGATGACAAAGCCTAACTAGTAAATATGCATGCAACATACTAGAAAAGCAACTAGTCTAGATTTTTGTGGGAAACCTCAACAAGGAGGTAATGTTTCACTTATAAATCCATTGCTCTAGCACATTTGAAGTAATACAAAAGGGAATTTCCATCAAAAAAACCATTATCACCAAAGGGCTTGCCAATTTTTTTAAGGAGAATAAATATTCATCTAATTCAAAACCAAAATGAGAAAAAAAATTGGTCACAAAATAAAAACGTGACAAATGATGGCATAGTAGACATCAAATTCATCAATAAACCTCATCCAGTGTTAAATCTAAAAGGACCCATAGTGATGAAAACCACTAAAACACTACACAAGTAGGAACCAACTACCAGTGCAAACCAAAAAAATGCACCATGTGGTCCTCCTAAGCCCCCTCCACCTAAGCAAAAGTATACTCATTTAGGGGAGCCAATTGAGGTAGTTTTAAAGAAATTGTTGTAAAACAAAGTTATCCAATTACCAGAGGTTAGAAACTATGAGCCAAGGCCATTCAAACTAGCCTAGTTGAATGACAACAACTTATGTAAGTACCACAAAATAAAAGGGCACGAGACCTCTGCCTACTTCCAATTGAAAAGTATTATACAAGATCTCATAGGGCAAGGGGATATACAAGTTAAAAACCAATTGGAAACCTTAAAAAAATATCATAAGATCTTCAAGGACCCTCTACAAAACCATGGAGAAAGAAAATCCTCAAGTTCCAAAATAGGTGAAATGGAAAAAGTTCAATTACACTAATGTCGCTTATGAGTACAAAATGAATATCATTCTTTCCTCTCAAAGAAGATCCACATCCATACCCACCAAGAATGACAATTTTGAATGTCCCATTACATTCACAAGAAGGGATATGCCCATGCAAAACCCTGACCATATTGATGCCCTCTATATTGAAGCTTTTATCAAGTATCAAATAAAAAAAGTTTTCATTGATGGGGGATGAGGATTAAATATATGTAGTTCAAGCCTTATAAAAAAAATGGGATATTCAGATGACACTATTGATCATATCTTGGCAATAAGGATTAAACACAAAAAAACACTTGGGAAAGCAAAAAGTAGAAGAAAAAAGAAAGAATAAACAAGGATTTAGCTTCAATTGTGTCTTTAACCCCACAATAACTAGGGGAATATCCAAAAGAATACCTTCGTGATACATGCTTATTGATCTAATGTTTCTATCTATCTCACTACTCCATAATCCATACATTCTAACAGATCCCCCTATTACCAAAATTTTACTTATAGCTCAATCAGGTAGAGCTTATTGATTTGAATTGAAAGGAAAAAAGGTACATTTTAACCTCTCCTAAATTAGCTTCAAGTGCATAAATGAAAGAATTCAAAAGGTTACATTTACAAATTACTGCATTTATACAGATGAATGTAACATAGGAAATATTTGTACAAGTCTTTTCTGAAAAAAGAAGTAATCTTTATTGAATATTAAAAAAAAATGTACATTATCTCACACAAGCCGTGAGATTGACTTTTTCTTATTCAATACAAATTGAATAAAAGTATATACATGAATAAGTAAATGAAAGAAAATGTGCATATAAGGAAGGAGACCAATCATTGCCTGAGAATGACTGGTTCTAGATGTGTCATCTTGTCCTGACCGCTGCCCCGAGTTGCTTGTGGCTTTCCTAGCTCCATAGTGCTCCTAGTTCCTACATCTGGCAATAACAATGATATTAAAGCAATGCTCTAAGCAATGAAGAGTCTCTAACCTTACATGAACAAACACCTATGCATGTATAGACTGATCTCAATGTGCATTAAATAAGAAGTGCATACTCTAGGTGTCTAGGAAAACCATCAGATCAACATACACACCTAAAACATGCATTTTGTTTTCTAAAATGCTTGCTTCATGTGAAGATATAGGAAAAGTTTGTTGCTGTTTTGAGTTATCACTTTCAGCATGTGAGATAAATGTGGCTCCCACAAGGGTTGAGCCCATCGTGTTGCTTTGTTATACTTTAAGGAGGCATTGAAAGATACTCATCAGGTAGTTTATCACTTACGATTCATAAAAACAAGTGCATATCATTGTTATAGAGATGTAGTTCTAATGAAACATTTGGTACCATTCCTTAAAGGAAGTCCTATTAATCTTATGTTTATCTTGTTTACTTTGCTTCAATATGGTCTACTTTATATGGAAGCAAAGTTCGGAAAAGTTTGAGGTCTTGCATTAATTATCATAAGAGATGAAAGAGAATGTCCCATAGAAATCTGAAGGGGTCAAGCATATTAATGAACAATGTATGCATAGAAAATCTTAGATAACTGGAATGATACAGACAAAATGTATTCAAATAATAGATTCAGTCAAAATGCATGAAAGGTGTTTGAGAATGAAATGAAATTGAGTAATAGATCTCAAACATGATAACAACTCAGAGGATAGTATATTTTCTTTGTCTACATAGATACAGTTAGGAATCATAAGGGAAAATAGTCAACCTTGATTGTTAGGACAATCAATATCAAGCATGTAGTCTTGTTTAGCAACATCAATTCATCAATGAAGCAAAATCATGAAGCCGTGACTGTAGGAAAAATCTTCTGAAAAGAATGAACAAAATCAAGGGAATGAGTGAATTGAGGTCACGACCTGTAAATAGAAAGTTTCATTTTCCAAAATTCGAATACATGGAGACAACAAAGAAGACACAGCTGAAATGAGCAACATTTAATAGCGAAATCATGAGATAAGGTTTCACTGATAGCCATAGCCAAAATTCATGAGAATATGGTGATCAAAATACATGAAATCAACATAGAGAATTTTTGTTCAACTTCTTCTCAAAGTTTTCCAATTTCTACAAGAAATATAGGTCGTGTATTTTATCAACCCATAACACATATTTGAAACTTGAAACACAAAGATATACCCATAGCTTGGGGTTTGAAACCCTTAGGGTTTTAAATCATACAAAATGGAAACCCTTGAATTTCAAAGGGAATGAAGGTGCCATAGATTTTAAAAGCCTAGCCGACAGAAGTAATCTATGAAGGAAAAAAGAAAGTATAAATCTGTTCATTTTCATGCAAATAGGCTCAATTTTGAGCGTAATTTTCTTTCAAAAAATGAAGTGAAGGAAATTTTTATTCTTACCTAGCTGTAGTCTTTTTATTCTTCAAGTATTCTTGTCAAGAAAATTCTTTCATAAGGTCCAATATTAGCTTTCCATGGCATCCACGTGAAGAAGAAATCACAGAAAACAAGAAACAAGTAAAATGAGTGGAAGAAATCGCATAATGTCGTGGCCTATAAAGCCCTAAATCATTAATCTAAGGAGTTCTAATCAAAATTTATTTTGAAAAGGATTACTAGTATTGTATCGAAAAGATATACAGGAAGGGTGCAAGAAAAAGTCTTTGTAACTGCAAAATCCACCATAAAAGCCTTCAGAAGAGCTTCTGAGGAAACCCTTGGCAGCGCCACAACTTCTTCACGAAGCTTTGAAGCTAAACAAAATACCTTTTGTTTTCTTTTGTTTCACTTAGGGTTTTTACCCTATTTTCTTATGCCCGATTAAGACTTGGAATTTTGTCATGTTTCTTTTTAAGAAAAATGCATGAAATTAATTAAGGACGTGGGCTAAGACTTTTAGTCTTATGCCTTTGTGATTTTTATATGGTGTAAGTATTTTAAAGACTTATGATTTATTACTTTTATTTTTTCATAATATTTGAAAATTGTGAAATACTAAGTCTTAATGATGCTTTATAAATCATTTTGACTTAAGTGTTCTTTTTTAAAATGCAAAAATAATAGGAGGCTTTCAACACATGCAAAAAAGAGGAAATATAGATATGCTTTCATTTATGCTTTTACAAGCATCTAGGGAGGTTATTTTGTAGTTTTCCAACATGAGGAGGAGATGTAGGGTGTTGTTATCACCTTGTTGAGAGAATATTGGCTTCTTTGTTTCCATTTAGAGCATTTTTAGAGGTGTTTATAGTTTGATCAAGTCATGCTTGACTTTTTCACCCATTATGAGCTCTTTTGGAGAGAATATAGGTGCTATATTTTTGGCTTTTAGAGGGAATTCGACCCAAGGTGGTTTGTAGAACCTTTTTTGGTGGAACCACTTGGTGTTGGTTACTTATTCATTTTGTAACTCATTTTTATAGTTAGTTCTATTCATGTGGCTTTTGGAGACAGTGACTCTTGCAGTCCTTTCATAGATTTTTATAGTTTTGTAACTTATTTTGGATATGGAATTCTAAGGAAACCTTGCTTATTTCTATTAATGAAGTCATTGTCATCTTGTTCTTGCAGTATTTGTGTATGATTATGATTGATCGAGCTAACTTGTGAAGTTTTCTCTTCCTTGTGGTCTTTGTCTCATAGGCTAATGCCTTTACTGCAAATAGTAAGCTAGTGCAGGTTGCTAATTGTGTCTATTAAGTGGTTTTAGCTTGTTAATTGTGAAGTTTTCTCCTCCTTTTGCATGTTGTTTGTTCTTTGACCTTTTAGTGAAATACTTATGCAAAAGCCTACTACAACAAGTTTGTGCAAGTTATATTCCTGTTAGAAGGAGCCAAGTGTGCAAATTTTGAGTTTCATTATTCCTTTTAGTCTGGTGTATCACTTTAATTCTCCTTTAAGTTTTATTTTAGCTTTTCAATTTTAGTCTTTTGAAGCATTTCTTCTCCCTTTTCCTTCAAAAAATTAGTAGTTTAGGTGATATACAAGCTAGGAGTTGACCTTAATATGGAGATTCACTCCAATCCTTAGGTATCCCATGCCTAGGAGTGTTTCCATGTTCCTCCAGAAAGCTAAGTTCTAGAACTTAACAAGGGTGTGTTTCTGAGAGATAACAATTTTTAGCATGCTCGGTGGGACACATTCATCAACATGTTTTTGGTGGTTTGATATGCAATCAACAGTTTTCAGACCCTTGAGGGATTGTTGAAGCATATATGGTGACTCTTTGAAGTGAAGAACAACAAAGCTAGTGTTGTTACAACTTATGAGAAAAATACAAACCAAGAGTTCCAAGGTTTTTGAATTTTTGTAGCTGTCACCACCCAGAAGATAAGGCAGAAGAACAAGTTCACTCTCAAGCAACCCAAAGAAAGCCACAGTAGCTATTTCTACAGGTTCAACTATACCTGAATTTTTTTTCATGTTGTTTCAACAAGTTATGTTCCTGCTGTTCAAATTCAGGTTAATCCATCTCAGTCACCTCCAATGGCAAGAAATCACCCTTTTCTGCCATTTAATGGAGGTAGTCCATTAAATATTGCACAACATAATGACATACCTATGTCTTCCCTGAAGAATTTACAAATTTTCACTGGGGAGGATCAGACTACCCCTATTGAGCACATAAAGGATGTAGCTTCATTGTGTGGCGTTCATCACATAACTCAGGAGGACGTAGCTATTATGCTACTTGTTGCATCATTTAAAGGGAAGGCTTTGTAGTGGTTCAAAGGTTTAGTAGTTGGTATCATTACAACTTGGGATGAATTAGGAGATAAACTGCATAAGTAGTTCTGGATAGATTAGATCATTTGTCTGTAGTAGAGCAACTTACTACTATTAAGAGAGCTCCTTAGGAGAAAATGTATGATTTCAACTTTCATTTTTAGAGGACTTGGGACATAATTCTTGCCATAGTAAGACCCTCTCTTGAATATGCATTCTTGTATTATCTAAGAGCTCTCAATAGTGATATACCGGTAATGATACAATCAATGGGAGGAGTGTCATTACCTGATGCTTATGAGATAGCAATCAGAGTGGAAAAGAGTTTGATATAAGCTGGAAAAATTGCACCTAGGCCACCAATGCCTATTTTTCTAGATATTCAACCTAATATGCCTCTGTAGATACCACCTTTTTCACCTTTGCTAGCTATACCAACATTACCAACTGCTATTCAAGCTATTGTTACTCAAGAGGCTGTTGTTCCAAGCTCATCTCAGGAGCTACAAGAGATCAAAAGTCTACTTCAGACTTTTGGTAACAAGTTAGTGAGCATAAAGAAGCAACAATCTCAAAATAGACATCCTTTTTAGTAGAATCAAGGTCAAGGACAACAATATCAGGGAAATAGACAACCTTATCAAGGCAATTATCAGGGTCAAATACAAAATGTGAATCCAAGACCTTTTCAGGCATAAAATCCTACTCCTGTTAGTGCAGCTAGGGACCTTGTCCCTATTCAAAACAATCTTGCTATAGATTATGAATGGTGATATCCTTGCAACCAGTCACATAATCAAGCCACATGCTCTAATGGAATTATTAATCAAGCATTAATGGTGCATAGTGCTTCAAGTTCACAACCTTACATACCTAATGATCGAGCTCCACAGGAGTAGGAGCAACCTCCAAGTGATGCTACTCTATTAAATTGGCAGGGAGAAGAGTTTTGTGGACTTAACAAAGATGATTCCCATGTTGCAGCAAGTACAAGAGCAAAGAAAATATATTTTGAGCTTGAGCAAATAGTTGATAAAGGAAAAGAAGCAATTGCAAAACCATCTACATCACAAGTGCCTCACATTTTGCAGAAGAATCCACAAGGAGCTGCCAAGGAGAAACCACACTTGCAAGTGGATCATGTTGGTGTAAAGGTCCATCAAAAGGTAAATCTGTCTCTACCTTTTAATATCATTGATAATATGAAAAAGATGAATGTAACAATGTCCATGTGGGATTCATTAGCTATCCTAGGTCCAAAAGACTTGTTGTAGACAACTTTATCTAATTTAAAAATTTCTGATGAGCAACCAATAGGTCAGGTTAGAGCTATTTTCACAAACACTCCTTAGGACAACAAATAAACCAACAAAGAAATGAGAAAGGATATCAAACCACCACCATTTTATGTATATTTGATTATAGGTGATAAATTAGTCCATAACTGTATGGTGGATAGTGGGGCTAGTAGCTTTGTGATGCCAAAGCAAATTGTAGATAGGCTAGGACTGAAATATCAACCTTTAAAGAAGGGAGTAGTCTAGTTAGATGGAACCTCAGTTAACACCTTAGGTGTCATCAAAGATCTGAGCCCTACACTTCATGCTTGCCCAAACTTTTTAGTTCCTCAAGATAGATGTGTCATTGATCTACCACCTTTCTTTTCCTTGTGTCTATCAAGATACTTTACAACTAAAATAGGAGGTTATGTATTTGCTAACTGGTCACTTATATTATTTAGAATGAGATATGGAACTAAGGTTACCATAAAATCTAAAAATTTGGCCAAGGATCATATAGAGCCTTATAATCCAAGTGTGATTAATGTTGTTCCAAGTGCTGTAGATACAAATTGTGTTGTTTTTAATGATTGTGAGCTTGCTGCTACTCAAGAGCTGCAAAATGAATCCTTACCTGATGTGTTTTTACATGAATGGGCAGCAGAGAATGTGGTGGATAATCTTGATGATCATATACAAGATGCTGGTATGGGTGTTTATGTACTACATGAACTTGACATAAAGGTACCAAACCTTCAAAAGAGTATAGATCAATTTCTAAAACAATAAGATGAGCTTTGGGAAATGTATTTCAATGGATCTAGAAGTAAAAATGGAGCTTGTGGGGGTGCAATGCTTGTGTCTCCACAAGGTGATAAGTATTTTTCAGCCTTCCGTTTTGCTTTTGCATGCTCCAATAATACTGTTGAGTATTAGGGTCTTATTCAAGGTCTTGAATGGGAAAGGAAAAGAGGAATAAGCTTCTTGAAGGTCTATGGAGACAGTGAAATGATCATCAATCAGGTAAGAGGCCTGAATGTTGCTAAAAATGATGCCTTGAAGTCATATAGAAATAGGGTCTGGGATGTGATAGAAGATTTTAGTGCTTTTAATCTAGTTTCTATTCCCAGAAATCAAAACAAACATGCAGATAGGCTTGCTTCCATTGGTGCATAGTTTGATATTCCCAATGATATCCAAAAGGAGAAGGTACAACAATATGCTAAAGTAGTAATTGGACCTTCAATTTGTGATAACAATGTTCACTGGAAAGTATTTGACAGTGATGAGCAGATATTATCTTTTCTGCTTGAAGAGGATCAATTTTCTATGGTGAATCAAGAGAAGCTTAAACAACAATATGATGATAAGATTGTACAATTGAAGAAAAACAAGTTACCCAAAGGCTTAGTTACCTTAGAGTCTATTTTGAACACTAATGATAAACTTAAGAAGCGTAAAATAAACATTCAAGTCATCGAAGAGCATTATGAAGAGCTTGAAATCTTTAAAGGTAAGCTCCTTAAGATATAATTTTTTTTTTATCAGAGGCTAGGAAGGCTTTTATTGCTTTGTGCCAAGAGTTTCATGATGTTTTTGCATGGAAATATTCAGACTTGAAAGGTTTTGATCCTAAGATTGCTAAACACACTATTGAGTTAGAGCCTAATGCTAAGCCTGTTAGGTAGAAGCAGAGGCCTTTGAACCCCAAGCTCGAGCCTTTAAAGATAAAGAACTGACTAAGTTAGTTGAGGGGGGTATTATATTTCCAATCAAACATACCTTCTAGGTTTCTAACCTTGTTCTGGTTAGAAAGAAAAATGGGGACATAAGACTATGTGTAGATTTTAGAGATCTTAATAGAGCATCTTTTAAAGATCATTACCCACTGCCCTCCATGGAACAAATTCTTCAAGCTATTGCTTGTTCAGAGAAATTTTTCTTCTTGATGGTTATTCTAGTTATAACCAGATTTTATTTAAGGAAGAGGACCAATATAAGACATCATTTACAACAAACTGGGGCACTATATCCTATAAGAGAATGCCTTTTGGTTTATCTAATGCTGGTGCCACATTTTAGAGAGCCATGGATATGGCATTTCAGAGTTTAATTCAAAAGTTTTTGGTTGTTTATCTGGATGATATAACAATATATTCTATTAATGTAGATGAACATTTGTCACATCTCAAGAAATTTTTTGAAAAGTGCAGAGAGTATGGTATATCTCTCAATCTGAAAAAGAGTATCTTTGTTGTTCATGAGGGTAAGTTGTTAGGACACATAGTGTCGAAACAGGGAATTACTATTGATCCTGAGAGAGTCAAAGCCATATTAGAGCTGCCTTTACTGAATCACAAGAAAGGACAACAAAGTTTCTTAGGCAGAATTAACTTCTTGAGAAGATTTATACCTAATGTTGCAAATTTTTTACAACCTTTGACTGCCATGTTAAAGAAGAATGCAGTTTTCAGTTGGACTAGGGAAGCCAAACACAACTTTGAAGCTATTAAAGAGGCTTTAGCATCGGCTCCTACACTGGTAAACCCATATTTTTAAAAATAATTTATTCTATATGCTTTTGGTAGTATAGATTCTATTTCTGCTATGTTGGTTTAGAAAAATAATGATGGTTTAGAGCAACAAATAGCCTTTTTCAGTCAAGCTTTAGATGATCATGAGTTAAGATACAACTTTGTTAAAAAGAATGTTCTTGTTGTCATAAGAAGTCTGAAAAATTTTAAGCCGTTAATTTCCAATAATAAGATTCATTTAATGGTTGCACATCCAAGTGTGAAGGAGTTCCTTTTAAGTAAAGATCTCAATGAGAAGAGAGTTAGATGGGTCACTAAATTCATGGAGTGTGATTTTGATATCAAGATCACAAAGCTTGTAAGAGATAAACGACTCTCTGAGAAGCTTGCTTCAACACCAAAAAGTGAAGAGACAATAGAAATAGATGTTGTTTTGGTTAATACTAATGATTCTCATAATGATACACATGCATTAGTAGCAGGATGGGTGCATTATATGACTCAATTTCTACAGACTGGTGAATGTCCAC
Source organism: Sequoia sempervirens (assembly GCA_007258455.2). Taxonomy (NCBI): domain Eukaryota; kingdom Viridiplantae; phylum Streptophyta; class Pinopsida; order Cupressales; family Cupressaceae; genus Sequoia; species Sequoia sempervirens. Next base: position 6,966,446 of record VDFB02274714.1, read on the forward strand.
CAAGTTTTGATAGAGCTAAATGAAGGCATTTCAAACTTCATTCTATTCCATATGTGTTGATTAATAATGTTCTTTTCAAAAAAGATCTAAATGGTGTTCTGTTGAGATGTATTGATGATGATCAAACTGAGAAAGTGCTTCATGAGTTCCATGATGGAGCTGCAGAGGGTCATTTTGATCCAAGAACAACTATATGGAAAATTATGAGAGCTAGATATTATTGGCAAAGCTTTCTTAAAGATTCTCGTGCTTGAGCAAGGAAGTTTGTAAAATATGCTTTATTTGTAGGAAAAGAGAGGTTGCCAGCTCCGCCTTTGCAGCCAATTCAAGTGGAGTAGCCCTTCATGAGATGGGGTATTGATTTCATAGGATCAATAAATCCACCTTCAAGTGTTGGTCATAGGTGGGTACTTACAACAACTGATTACTTTATACATTGGAAAAAAGTAGTAGCTTTGAGAGAAGCCAATGAGTCTTTTGTTCTAAATTTTTATGATGATTTAGTAACCAGGTTTGGTGTTCTAGAATCAATCATTTCAGATAATGCTCTTGCATTTTTTGGATTAAGAGTTACTGATTGGGCTATTAAAAATGGAATGCATTTGAATACATCTTCTAATTATTACCCTCAAGCTAATGGTTTGGCTGAAAGCACAAACAATAATTTGATCAGAATTATCAAAAGAACTATGGAAGATAATCAGAAAGTTTGGCACAATAAACTAAAATATACCTTGTGGGTAGATAGAGTGACCCCAAAAAGATCAATTGAAAATTCAACTTATGTACTTGTTTATGGAAAGGAGGCAAGATTGCCTCTATCTGTAGAGTTTCCAACTCTTGATATTGTACATCAGCTGGAAATTTTTGAAGAATAGGATCCAATGGAAGTTAGGTATGTTCAGCTCATGGAGCTAGAGGAGACAAGAGATAAAGCAATGAAATCTTTGGAATACCATCAGCTCCAGACAAAGAAGGTCTTTGATAAGAAAGCTACACTCAGAAATTTCAAAGAGGGTGATGTTGTACTCAAGTGGGATGTGTTGAAAAATGGGCCTGGAAAGTACACAAAGTTTGACAACTTCTGGAGTGGCCCTTTTGTCATTATTGAATGCAAGGAGCATAGCACATTCCAGTTATCAATGATGGATGGTGAGATTCTACCTATCCCAGTTAATGGGATACACCTCAAACGTTATTTTGAGGTATGATCTACATTTTGCATATTAGGATAGGTCTATGCTTTCAATAAAGTGTTGTTGCACTGTAGTTTCGATGTCATTTTCATTTCCCTAAGTGTTGTTCTAGCACAATTGGATAGTTTCCCTTCTATAGTTTTCTTGTTTTCAATAAGTTTCTAAGTGACCTAATCTATTTCAATGAGTTACAACCATGTACAAAGTTGTTCTAGGTTTATTTTTGAGTTTTCCAAATGATTCCATGTGCAATGGCCAAGCCTAGGCAACTAGTTTTCATGTTTAGCAGGCAAACATATAGCAGATGTCGTGAAAAATGATACCAGATTTTCACTTAGAGATCAATTAGGTAGAGCTTATTGATTTGAATTGAAAGGAAAAAGGGTAAATTTTAACCTCTCCTAAATTATATTCAAGTGCATAAATGAAATAATTCAAAAGGTTACATTTACAAATTGCTGCATTTATACAGATGCATGTAACATAGGAAATATTTGTACAAGTCTTTTCTGAACAAAGAAGTAATCTTTATTGAATATAAAAAAAAATGTGCATTATCTCACCCAAGCCGTGAGATTGACTTTTGCTTACTCAATACAAATTGAAGAAAATCATATACATGAATAAGTAAATGAAATAAAATGTGCATATAAGGAGGGAGACCAATCATTGCCTGAGAATGACGAGTTCTGGATGTGTCATCTTGTCCTGCCACTACCCCGAGTTGCTTGTGTCTTTCCTAGCTCCATAGTGCTCCTAGTTCTTGGATCTAGCAATAACAATGATATTAGAGAAATTGTCTAAGTAACAAAGAGTCTCTAACCTTACATGAACAAACACCTATGCATGTATAGAATGATCTCAATGTGCATTAAATAAGAAGTGCATACTTTAGATGTCTAGGAAAACTATCAGATCAACATACACACCTAAAAATGCATTTTTTTTCTAACATGTTTGCTTCATGTGAAGATATAGGAAAAGTTTGTTGTTGTTTTGAGTTATCAGTTTCAGCACATGGGATAAATGTGGCTCCCACAAGGGTTGAGACTAGCGTGCTACTTTGTTATACTTTAAGGAGGCATTGAAAGTTACTCATCAGATAGTTCGTCACTTATGATTCATACAAACAGGTGCATATCATTTATGATAGTGAGTTTTATGTTATTGTCATAAGTGACATGTATTCTGTTCAGGAAAAATCATAAAAATGTATGCAATAATATGTGTCAAAGTCGACTGCATAAATGCATTGATGTGCTATTTCATGAAAGCACTAATCTATGAAAGGAAGATTGATTTTGATAGAAACAAGGAGAGAATGAATTCTTGTTACAGAGATGCAGTTTTGATGAAACATTTGGTACCATTCCTTAAAGGGTAGTCTTGTTAATCTTATGTCTATCTTGTTTACTTTGCTTCAATATGGTCTACTTTATATGGAAGCAAAGTTTGGCAAAGTTTGAGGTCTTGCATCAGTTATCATAAGAGATGAAAGAGAATGTCCCATAGAAATCTGAAGGGGTCAAGCATATTAATGAACAATGTATGCATAAAAAAGATCAGATAACTGGAATGATACAAACAACATGTATTCAGATAATAGATTCAGTCAAAATGCATGAAAGGTGTTTGAGAATGAAATGAAATTGAGTAATAGATCTCAAACATGATAACTCAGAGGACAACATTTTTTCTTTTTCTACATAGATACAATCAGGAATCATAAGGGAAAACAATCAGCCTTGATTGTTAGGACAATCAATATCTATGACCATAGACAACATAGTGATATCAAGCATGCAATCTTGTTTAGCAACATCAATTCATCAATGAAACAAAATCATGAAGCTGTTCCTGTAGGAAAAATATTTCGAAAAGAATGAACAAAATCAAGGGAATGAGTGAATTGAGGTCATGGCCTATAAATAGAAAGTTTCATTTTCCAGAATTTAAATACATGGAGACAACACAAAAGACACAGCTAAAATGAGCAACATTTAACAGTGAAATCATGAGATAAGGTTTCATTGATAGTTGTGGCCAAAATTCATGACAATATGGTGATCATAATACAAGAAATCAATAGAGAGAATTTATGTTCAACTTCTTCTCAAAGTTTTCCAATTTCTACAAGAAATATAGGTCACAGATTTTATCAACCCATAACACATATTTGAAACCTGAAACACAAAGATATACCCATAGCTTGGGGTTTGAAAACCTTTGGTTTTTAAAATCATACAAAATGGAAACCATTGAATTTCAAAGAGAATGAAGGTGTCATAGAGATTAAAAGCCCATCAAACAAAATTAATCTACGAAGAATAAAAGAAAGTATAAATCTGTTCATTTTCATGCAAATAGGCTCAATTTGAGCATAAATTTCTTTCAGAAAATGAAATGAAGCAACAAAAAAATTCTTACCTAGTTGTAGTATTTTTATTCTTCAAGTATTCCTGTCAATAAAATGCTTTCATAGGGTCCAATGTTGGCTTTCCATGGCGGCTAGGTGAAGAAGAAATCATAGAAAACAAGAAAAAAGTAAAATGAGTGAAATAAACCACATAATGTCGCGGCCTATAAAGCCCTAAATCATTAATCTAAGGAGTTATGATGAAAATTGCTTTTGAAAAGGCTTACTAGTATTGTATCAAAAAGATATACAGGAAGGGTGCAAGAAAAATTCTTTGTAACTGCAGAATCCACCATAAAAGCCTTCAAAAGAGCTTCTGAGGAAACCCTTGGTGGCACCACAACTTCTTCAAGAAGCTTCAAAGCGAGACAAAATAACTTTTGTTTTCTTTAATTTTACTTAGGGTTTTTACCCTATTTTCTTATGGTCGATAAAGACTTGACATTTTGTCATGTTTCTTTTTAAGAAAAATGCATGAAATTAATTAAGGCCACGGGCTAAGACTTTTAGTCTTATGCCTTAGTGATTTTTATATGGTGTAAGTATTTTAAAGACTTATGATTTATTACTTTTATTTTTGCATAATATTTGAAAATTGTGAAATACTAAGTCTTAATGATGCTTTATAAATCATTTTTACTTAAGTGTTCTTTTTTAAAATGCAAAAATAATAGGAGGCTTTCAACGCATGCAAAAAAGAGGAAACATAGATATGCTTTCATTTATGCTTTTACAAGCATCTAGGGAGTTTATTTTGCAGTTTTCCAACATGAGGAGGAGATGTAGGGTGTTGTTATCACCTTGTTGAGAGAATATAGGCTTCTTTGTTTCCATATAAAGCAATTTTAGAGGTGTTTATGGTTTGATCAAGTCATGCTTGACTTTTTCACCCATTATGAGCTCTTTTGGAGAGAATATAGGTGCTATATTTTTGGATTTTAGAGGACATCTGACCCAAGGTGGTTTGTAGAACCCTTTTTGGTGGAACCACTTGGTGTTGGTTACTTATTCATTTTGTAACTCATTTTTTATAGTTAGTTCTATTCATGCAGCTTTTGGAGATAGTGACTCTTGCAGTCCTTTCATAGATTTTTATAGTTTTGTAACTCATTTTGGGTATGGAATTCTAAGGAAACCTTGCTTATTTCTGTTAATGAAGTCATTGTCATCTTGTTCTTGCAGTATTTGTGTATGATAATGATTGATCGAGCTAACTTGTGAAGTTTTCTCTTCCTTGTGGTCTTTGTCTCATAGGCTAATGCCTTTGCTGCAAATAGTAAGCTAGTGCAGGTTGCTAATTGTGTTTATTAAGTGCTTTTAGCTTGTTAATTGTGAAGTTTTCTCCTCCTTTTGCATGTTGTTTGTTTTTTGACCTTTTAGTGAAATACTTATGCAAAAGCCTACTGCAACAAGTTTGTGCAAGTTATATTCCTGTCAGAAGGAGCCAAGTGTGCAAATTTTGAGTTTCATTATTCCTTTTAGTCTGGTGTATCACTTTAATTTTCCTTTAAGTTTTATTTTAGCTTTTCAATTTTAGTCTTTTCAAGCATTTCTTCTCCCTTTTCCTTCAAAAAAATAGTAGTTTAGGTGATATACAAGCTAGGAGTTGGCCTTAATCCAGAGATTCACTCCAATCCTTAGGTCTCCCATGCCTAGGAGTGTTTCCATGTTCCTCTAGAAAGATAAGTTATGCAACTTAACAAGGGTGCGTTTCTGAGAGATAACACCCCCTACACTCATAAATTTTCCACCTCATAAATAATAAGTGGGAAATGTCATACACCATATCCTTGATGATGACTCCTCGAGTTGTTCAATTGACCATATCCAATCCACATCAGACAATAATGTATCTATGATCACCATAGACCTTAAGAATTCTAATTGTGTGGTTTCCACAAGGAAAGCAAAGGTGACTCTATAAGGAACCCCTCCCAAACCTCGATCAACACGTGAGTATGATTTACTTGACCATCTAGCTTAGATCTCAATTCTTGAGTTACTGCATACCTCTCTTGCACACAAGGCTATTTTGGATAAAGCATTACAAGATTCATCCATACCCTCTTATCTAAATGTGAATCAATTTCAAACCATGGTAGGGTCCCTAGCTACCAACCACCATATGATATTCACTGAGAAAGTCTGTACTTCATAAAAACCTAATCATAATGAGCCACTACATCTCAAAGTGTTCATCAATAAACAAAAAATAAGATGAGTATTGATAGATGGTGGAGTCGAGCTTAATATATGCACCTTGAAACTGGTAACCACCATGGGATTTTTAGAGGCTTGTGTAGATGTATCCAAAAGAATGATCATAAAGGTTTACAATGACACAAAACACTCTTCTAAGGGTGTCATCATTCTTCCAATCAGAGTAGGTCCTTCCATACATGATACAATGTCAATTTTTGGATCTATAATTGTCATATAACCTCTTGCTTGGATCCCATGGATTCACGTCATGAAGGTTGTCTCATCTACATATCACCAGTGATTGAAATTTACATACAATGGGGAAGAAATTACCATGTTTGGTGATCCCAACCCATTCCCATACTGCAATAACCTAAGACATACCCAAGAATTTCATGTATAGTTCCATAGAGAAGGATCACCATCTACTTCCATCTCACAATATGTTGACACTACCTCTTTGTCTAAATATTCAAAATTACCCAAGAAATTTCCTAAAGGCAAGATCCAAATCCAGGATGATGGATGTGGAGAGTATAACATGGAAAGTTTGTTTTACGTGAGAAGCTTTCCAATTGCACCCTAACACTACAACAAGCCACATCACATTAAAAAGGATCCTATATTCATAATCCAATAACAACTGCCCATGATCTTCATCAAATGGGGAAAGTTAGGCAAAGAATGTATCGATGAAAACCTATGCAAATGGCTCTATAGAGACAAAGAGGATGAGGTACATGTAGATCTACCTATGGAAAAGTACAACAAAGGTTTCAACATGATGAAACAGAAAGTTTATGATGGTCATAGTTGCCTTGGGGCACAAAAATAGGGTATGAATGAACTAATAATAATGAATAAATGACCAAAGAACCAAGGGCTAGAGTCTCAACCCTGGGTGAAATCACAATACCGTGTCTCACTTTTTGCCCAAGATAGACATTTACATCAATATTTTTAACTGAATCTTCATCTTCTGAGACCAATAGCAGCTAAACCATTAAGAATTTGAAGATGATGTGAACTAGTGATTTTTGGAAATTTGTGTGTAGATTCTAAATATATTGTTAAAAAAAGAAATAAATAATGAATATTTCAACATCTCCTTTAATAACTAGTTTTAAACAGAAAAACAACATTTTCAGAAAGTAGCATTTGTGTCGTACAACATAACTTTTTTTCTATAAAGGATAAATTTTAAATTTTGGAATATAGATTGTCAACATCAATATCTAGGGAATGTATATTTTTTCATAATTTTTTGTCACATATATATTTTTTAATTAATTTTTGAAATCATTGTAACTATATTTTGGAAATGCATGGGTGTCGTACAACCTAACTTGTGTATATGTCAAAATCCATATTTTCTTTTTTTTAGTGAAATAAGGACATCAATACCTAGGGAAAGGGTATTTTTGGAATTTTTTTGACAATGGTTTACTATTTTTCCACCTCTATAGAATGAAGAGCTTGATGTTCAGAGAAAAACCTATGTTCAATAAAAATTGAAAATTAAATACAAGATAAAATGAAAAAATATCAAAACTATACTTGTTGGAAAGCTCGTTTTGAGGGCTACAATCTTACAAAATATCATTTATAAATGGCATTATTTAATCCTTCAAAAGGTAAATTAAACGTGTTATTTTGATAGCATTTTGATAGGTGTGAAGGAGACTCCATTGTGGGTATGATTTTGTTGGAAATAGGATGCCATTTAATTGCAATCCTAAACATTATTTATTTCATGTATCTCCTAACTCCTTGGAAAGTGTTCCCCAACACTAGGATTAGAAAGAGATTAATTTTGAATGAAACAATCATTTTAATTAACATTTGTAATTAATTCTAAATGATAGGAGCATATGAGGGCATCCAAGATGAGTTCCTAAATAATAGGAGCACATGGAGCACCCACATGGAAGGTGGAACCCACCTTGAGTTAAGTTAGCTATTTGAAGAAAAAGATAACACTTCTGTAATGCATGTAAAGATACTAGAAGTTAGGGATTGATGTTTACATGCATGGAGTTCAGTTCAGTTCAGTTCAGATTAGTTTAGTTCAGTTTAGTTCATTTCAATTTAGTTTAGTTTAGTTCAGTATCAGTTCAGTTCAGTTTAGTTCAGTCCAGTTCACTTCAGTTCAGTCTAGTTCAGTTCAGTTCAGTTTAGTTCAATTCAGTTATGGTTCAGTTATCTTCAGTTGCATGTAGTTAGTTTCAGTTGAATGATAGTTGACTTCAGTTAACTTGGAATGCATGACTAATGACTTGAGTTGAATGACAGATAATAGGTGACTACTTTCAGTTAACAAAGGATGATCATTCTTGCATGAATGGTGGAGAGATGTGTTTCAGTTAACAGAGATTGACTTAGACCCACCTTGGGCTCCCAAGTTGGCTTCTTGGAGTTAGCACTTTTGCATAAGGCTGAGTTAAGTGGGCCAATTCTTGGGAGCCAAATTTGAGGATAAGCTTTCAAGATATCTTCAGAATAAAGGTTGAGTTATGACTCCAGTTTGGGATGCCCAAATGGATGGACTTGATTTGACATTGTTCTTCATGATTGAACTCTACTTGCAAGAGATAGGTGTAGGTTTTTGGTGATAAGATTTGAGCTTTGTAATTGTAACTCATTGGAGTTTACAAGGTTGATTATTGCCTATTTATCTCAAGCAAGTTGAAGAGAGTTTGTATCATTTTTATTGTAGGTTGTGAAGATGATTTTTTGAAGGCAAAAGAAGCATCTCAAGCAAGGATTGGAATTATTATAATCTTATTCTGAGATTAAATAATACATTGATTCTTGGTGGAGTTTTTTCCCGAAAGGGTTTCTCCGTGGTATATGATGTGTATCTTCTAATATTATGTCTAATTCTTCTACAACCTTCTGTCTTCATTCTACAAATGATAAAATGAATTAATTAGATTAATCACCCACAAAGAATCTGTAACAAAGAATACATATTTAGATAAAAAATGATAAAGTTTTACAAAGTATTAAGCTACATAAACACCTCAATTTTCAACATATTTAATACTAGAGGGGTTCTATCCAAGGGGGTTTGATCTAAGGGGGTATTATCTATCCCTCTTCAATTAAAACCCTTTAGATGAAACCTCTCAAATAAAAAATCATCAATTTTTCTAAAAAAAGTGATTTCAGGAAAAAATTAGCATGTCCCAAAAGTGAGACACACTATTGTGGCAACAACCCCCCTAAAGTGAGTACTCCTCATACCAATGTATTTCAAAAGAAAGTTGTCGACATTTTTGAAGTTGTTGAGACATCTAATGGCTACCATACTGAAACAAACTCCAACGAGTGGGAATGGGATTCTTCTGCCTCTAGTGACTATGACCTAGATATCCTTTGGGACCTTGATAACTCTATTGTCCTTACCCTTTCCACATTATCCATAAGATTTACTGATAGTGATGATAACCTAACCTTCACCTACATTTTATTGATTGGTACCAACAAGGTCCACCAAGCATAAACTTGTTCATAAATGATGAAACAATTTTTGAGTTCTTAGGAATCAAAGATGACATACCTAATGGGGATAACAAGGCTAGATTTACCATTGAACTTGACACTACAATATAATTTGGCGAGTCTATTCAGCCTTCCAATCATAAAATAAAAGAAAAAAAGAAAATAAATTATGTGTGTGAATGCCAAAAGGTGCCCATAGACTTAGAAAAAAGAAAGAAAAATGACATATCTGAGGGTGAAAACCTCTCTAAGGCACCTATGGATGGAAGGTTGGACCTGCTCCCAAAAAATCAAGAGAAGTCCCTGATGTTGGTTGAAAGGTCACAAGAAGTCAATATCAGCACACTAGAAGATCTCAAAGTCATCCACTTTGTAGTGTCACTATCAAACACTAAGAAACCAAAGTTCATAGGATTCTTTACAAAATGAAAGATCAACTTTACATGGTCATATGTGAGTATTCCTGGACTAGACCCTGAACTAGTCCTTCATCACTTACCTCTTCTTCTTGACACCAAACCTTTGAAGAAAAAGTTGCAAAAGATGCATCCACAAATTACTTTACTTGTCAAGGTAGAGTTAAAGAAACTACTAGATATTTGCTCATAATGCTAATAGACTACACAGATTGAATTTCAAATATGGTGCCAATCACCAAACGAACTGGGGACATCTGCATTTGTACCAATTTTAGAGACCTAAATAAAGCTTGTCCAAAGGATTATTTCCATTTTCCTAATATAGAAATGATCATGGACCCTATCATAGGATATGAGATAATATCACTAATGGATGGTTTCTCTAGATATAATCAAATCAGAATTGCAATGGAATATCAACACAAGACAACTTTTACCTACACCTAGGGGAATTATTGTTGGAATTCCATGCCTTTCAGTCTTAAAAATGTCAGGGCTACCTATCAAAGGGAAATAACCACAATATTCCATGATATGATACATAAAATTATAGAGGAATATGTGGATGACCTCTTAGCAAAATCCATCACTAGGGATGATCATTTAACTGTAATAGACAATTTTTTTATAATACTATAGGAATACAAGGTTCCCTTGAACCCAAAGAAATATGTCTTTGGAGTAACCTCAAGGAATATCCTCAGATACATCGTTTCACACAAAGGCATAGAGGTCGATCCTTCAAAGGTGAAAGTCATCATTGACATGTCATGTCCTTCCAATTTAACACAATTAAGAAATCTACAAGGTAGGCTATAGTCTATGTAAAGGTTTATAACACAATTTGTAGACAAGTTCCACCCTTTTTAGTATCTCTTGCACAAGGATGTCCCTTTCAAATGGATGGATCTATGTCAACATTTATTTCAAAAAATTAAGGACTATCTCCTAGCTCCATTAATATTAAGAAAACCTATCAATTGTAAACCTCTCATCCTATATGTATCAGCAACATCATCGGCACTAGGAACTCTCCTAGCTCAAAATGATGAAGATGGGAAGGAATGTGCAATAGACTACATTAGTTGTACCCTTGTGGGGTATGAGCTCAATTATACTCCCATAGAGTGGGAATGTCTTGTCATGGTTTTTTCTACACAAAAACTATGACACTACATGCTAAAATTATAGACAAAGCTAATAGAAAATATTGATCCACTAAAGTATTTACTCAGCATGGCTTCATTAACAAGTAGACTAGAAAAATGGGTAATGCTTCTTAGCGAGTTCAACATTCAATACGTGGAGAAAAAATCAATTAAAGGGAAATTCATTGCTGACCAGTTAGAAGATGCACATGCGCATGCATTTACACCTCTTGTATCTAAATTCCTAGATGAGGTGATCTTCAAGCTAGATACATCTACAAAGTGGAAAATGTACTTTGATGGGTCATACATGAATCATGGTTCAAGAGCTAGCATCTTTTTCACAACACCATAGGGGGATACCATTCCTAAATCATATAGGAGAACATTTTCCTACACCAACAACACAATAGAATATGAAGCCTTCCTCACAGGTTTGTGAGAGGCAATCAGATGGAAAATAATGGACCTATAGGTATATAGTGACTCATAGTTAATAATCCAACAAGTCAATGATAAATATGAGACTAAGGATGACAAACTAGTACCATATAAGAAAATGGTGGAAAACTTAAAATAATACTTTGACACCATCTTGTTTGAACATATCCTAAGAATAAAAAATAGAGCAGTAGATGCAATGGCCACCATTGGCTCCCTCTTAGATATTCCCAATAATGTACATTAGTGTGAGTTCTTGGTGGAACAACTGTTGATCCTTGCATTCAACGTTCCTAAATCTGAGCTTGTCTACAATATTGTTGGTCCCAATTCACCTTGGTACAAAGAGATATATGACTACCTTAATGCCCAAATCCTACCACTTGACTTGTCCAAAAATCAAAGAAAAATCTTTATCCGACGAGTGGCCAAGTACGTTATCATCACCAACACCCTTTACCACCATATCCTAGATACCACCCTCCTCAATTCCCTCAACATAGAGGAATCAAAGAAGGATTTACAAGAAGTACACGATGGTATATGTGGGGCTCACTCTAGTAGTATTTCTCTATCCAAGATGCTTCTACGAATGGGATACTATTGGTTGACAATGGAGTGTGATTCCTACTACTTCATTAGGAAATGTCATCAATGTCAAATACACAGTGACCTAGTACATGCACCAGCATAAGGACTTCACCTAGTTACCTCACCTTAGCCTTTCTCTTAATGGGGAATCAACCTCATCGGAAAGATGTATCCCACATCTAAAAATGGTCACAATTTCATTATAAGTACTACAAAGTATTTTATCAATGTCCTATATCACTAGAAAACAAATCTCCAAGTTCATTTTGAACTATATAATATGTCAGTATGGTGTTCCTTTATCCATCATAACCAATAATGGAAATCCATTCAAAAACCAATATGTCAAGGAATTGTGTCAATAGTACCACATTTAGCACCCCTTTGCTACACCCTATTACCCACAGGGTAACGGTCAAGTAGAGGCATCTAATAAAACAATTGTAAAACTCCTAAAAATTACTATCAATGATGTTGGCTAAGACTAGCACATACAACTAAATCCAACCTTATGGAATTAGAGTATGAGAACTCATACACCCATAGGTGCCACACCTTTTTCCCTTGTCTACGGCTCCAAATCCATCTTACCAATTGAGGTCGAGATCCCATCCTTGATAGTTTCCATGCATAGTGTCATTGAGGATGAAGACTACAAAATTTCTAGATTGCACGAGCTAGAGTTATTGGATGAAAGATGAAAAACATCATTGATCCACTTGCAAATGTATCAGAACCACCTTAGATGGAGCTACAATAACAGGGTCAAAGTTTGAACTTTTGACATTGGTGATCTAGTATTGAAGAAAAATCCTTGAAATCAACAAGGACGTGAGAAACCAACACTAGTAGAATTTGGAAAATAAATGACTAGGTGACTAAAATTTTTAGTCACAACAACTAAAAATGACTAAATTCTACTCATTTTTTTGTAACTTAGCTATAAATGAGTAAACAAATGACTAATCTGGTCGTTGACTTAAAAATTATTTAGTCACATAAATAAAAATGCCTAAATAGTAAGTCATCAAATCCAAATTAGACAATTTTTTTTAAAAACAAGTCGGCCAATTATTGGTGAAATCTATTCATGCGCGCAATGTATTGGAACGATTATTCACGTTCATTGTAGATTCATTCGTCTTGCTTGACCTCGCTTCATTCGTTAGCCTGGCATGAGGTGTTTTGATCAATTATAGCAGCTACTTGCATGGGCGATAAGGATTTGGAGAGGACCTAGAGACTTCTGAAAAGGAAAGCAAGGGAATGGAATTTGAAGTTTGCTGCAATGAATTTGAATTCACCAAGTCCCTCTATATTGAAATCGGATTTGGGGACATCCTCTATAGCGAATTCAGAGGTAATTTGAAACCCTGATTACATTAATTTATTTTTTGAAACAATCATTATAATCTACTACTCTTAATAATGTTCTTTTACAATCTTTCCATTGTTCGACTTCATTATGTGTTCGAGCTAAATATAATAAAATTTGGGTGTTAGTGCCAAAATAGAATTTCCTCAAACATTTTTGATACATTTTCATTGCAAGTGTAAACTATCCTTGTGCAAAGTAAACATGTCCTAGATTTACCCACACATCATGCATCTGAACAAAGATGTTTCTTGCAACAACTTCTTGTACCTGTGTAAATATTTCCTTTGTAATATCAAATTGGCCCCTTTCAGCTAGAACAATGGCTGCCCCATTTGCAACATAAATATTTCCTGGTCTTTGTGCCAACACTTTACAATGGCCACACCATTTGTGGTATAAACATTTTCACTACAAGCTCAAACTGTCCTTGTGCAAAGTAAACATGTCCTAGATTTACCCACACATTAGGCATCTGAACAAAGATGTTTCCTACAACAACTTCTTGTACCCGTGTAAAAATTTCCTTTGCAATATCAAATTTAACCCTTTCAGCTAGCACAATAGCTGCCCCATTTGCAACATAAACATTTCCTGGTCTCTATTCCAACACTTAAGTGGCCCCTTTTATGACATTAAGATCCTCTTGAGTTATTATTATACTCCTATTTTCCAAGAGAAAAATCCCCAAGGGACAAAGAAAATTTGATTGACTAAAATTTTGAGGTAGCTTATCCATTGTCATTGTATGCATCATCTTCTCTTGGAATTTGTTTCTACAATGCACCAAGCCTAGAATTGATTGGGGATGCACTTAAGGTGGATAAAAACTCATCCAATGCTTTATATATGCTTTGCAACATGGAACTGAAAATAAATGACTGGATTAAAGCAAAAGAAACAATTAAAGTAGCACACCAACTTGTCTTGGGTGATGAAGCAAAATGAAAAGATGATGAAGAACGAAGGATTCAAATGGAAAGGAGAAAGAAGAGGAATAACTTTGGCGGGTGATGTAACAAGAGGAGAAATTTGAATGTGTGAAGGAATTATGGAAGAGTAAGCATAAGGATATGGATGATGATGATGATGAGGCTATTCAGTCTGAGAAGAAACAAAAGAAGAAAAAGAAGAAAAAGAAGAAGGATAAGGACCACAAGGCTTATGATTCTTATATGGAGGAACCTGACATTTCCATGGAAGATGAGGCAAATTATATGAGTGATAAGGTTCAAGATGATGTAGAAAATTCCCAAGATCTTCTTCGAGCTGTAGGTCTAGAAGTCTTTGATGATGACAAGAAAAATTCTCCAGTTTCAACAAAATCATGAAGGAGACATGCATACTCTGATTCTGAAGATTATGAACCATTGCAGAAACAAAGTCCAAGAGAAGATGATCCATATGATGATGATGTGTACGCTTCCTAAGCTTTAACCAAACCTATCTCCTATTTTCCAAGAGAAAAATCCCCAACGCCCATGGGAAATGAATGATGAGCATTTTAGTTTCAATAGATTCCAAGGGAAGATGATGCATACAATGACGATGTATAGGCTACATCAAAATTTTAGTTAATAAAATATGATTTGTCCCTTCCAAATTCATTTGACATAGTTAAATGAGATCTTATCAAAAACATCAAATGAATAATTTGTATGTTATCTTTTAATTTTTCCTCTTGTTTTTTATGGGAAACCTATTTCAGTTTGTTGAAAGTCAAATGTTCATCATTCATTTCCCATGGGCCTTGGGGATTTTTCTTTTAAAAAATAGGAGCTAGGTTTGGTTAAAGCTCAGGAAACCTAGACATCATCATCATAAGGATCATCTTCTCTTGGACTATATTTATGCAATGGTTCATCATCTTCAGAATCAGAGTATGCATGTCTCCTTCATGATTTTGTTGAAACTGGAGAATTTTTCTTGTCATCATCAAAGACTTCTAGACCTACAGCTCGAAGAAGATCTTGGGAATTTTCTACATCATCTTGAACCTTATCACTCATATAATTTGCCTCATCTTCCATGGAAATGTCAGGTTCCTCCATATAAGAATCATAAGCCTTGTGGTCCTTATCCTTCTTCTTTTTCTTCTTTTCCTTCTTTTGTTTCTTCTCAGACTGAATAGCCTCATCATCATCATCATCCATATCCTTATGCTTACTCTTCCATAATTCCTTCACACATTCAAATTTCTCCTCTTGTTACATCACCCGCCAAAGTTCTTCCTCTTGCTTTCTCCTTTCCATATGAATCCTTTGTTCTTCATCAACTTTTCATTTTGCTTCATCAACTGAGACAAGTTGGCGTGCTACTTTAATTGTTTATTTTTGTTTAAGCCAGTCATATGTTTTTAGTTCCATGTTTCCAAGCATACATAAAGCATTTGATGGGTTTTTATCCACCTTAAGTCAATCCCCAATCAATTCTAGGCTTGGTGCATTGTAGAAACAGATTCCAAGAGAAGATGATGCATACAATGACGATGGATAAGCTACCTCAAAATTTTAGTCAATCAAATATGATTTCTCCCTTCCAAATCCATTTGACATAGTTAATAGAGATCTTATCAAAAACCTCAAATGAATCATTTGTATGTTATCTTTTCATTTTTCCTCTTTCTTGTTTTTTATGGGAAACCTATTTTAGTCTTTATTTTAGAATTTTTTTGTGTCCTTCAATGTATTATGCTTTATATTTCTATCAGACTCTAGATTAAAAGAACCTATGATTGAAAATAGATTAATTCATTTTTTTTATTTTACAGTCCCAAATAGGTGGATTAAATTATTCTGCTATTAAATAAATCTTGTACAATGTAATGTCCCCTTTTCAAAATGAAACCAAGTTGAAACTCAAATGCTCATTGTTCATTTCCCATTGGCCTTGGGGTGTTTTGTTTGGTAAATAGGAGCTAGGTTTGGTTAATGCTCAGGAAGCCTAGACATCATCATCATATGGATCATCTTCTCTCAGACTCTGTTTCTGCAATGGTTCATCATCTTTAGAATCTGAGTATGCATTTCTCCTTCATGATTTTGTTGAAACTGGAGAATTTGTCTCACCATCATCAGAGTATTCTAGACCTACAACTACAAGAAGATCTTGGGAAATTTTTGCATCTTGTTCCTTATCACTCATATAATTTTCCTCATATTCCATGGCAACATTAGGTTCCTCCATATAAGAATCATAAGCCTTGTGGTCCTTATCCTTCTTCTTTTTCTTCTTTTCCTTCTTTTGTTTCTTCTTAGACTGACCAGCCTCATCATCGTCATCCTCCCTGTCCTTATGCTTACTCTTCCATAATTCCTTCTCACATTCAAATTTCTCCTCTTGTTGCATCAACTGCTGAATTTTTTTCCTCTTTCTTTCTCCTTTCCATTTGAATCCTTCATTCTTCATAACTTTTCATTTTGCTTCATCAGCCAAGACAAGTTGGTGTGCTAGTTTAATTGTTTCTTTTTCTTTAAGCCAATCATCTATTTTTAGTTCCATGTTGCCATGCATACATAAAGCATTTGATGAGTTTTAATCCACCTTAAGTGCATCCCCAATCAATTATAGGCTTAGTTGGATTTCATTCTGAGCCTGAGCCATGGCTACAAGATGTAGATATGCATCCACATAATCAAGAAAATTGAATAATTTTAGCCTGTATAAAATATTTGTTTTTTCAGTATCATGAAGTTGTTCAAACAACCTAGCAAGATTAAATAGTGTTGTGAATTTATCCCATGGTAACTTAGGTGAACCACCACCTTCTTCTAGTCAATGGAAGAATTCCATATCCTTAAAGCGCATAGAAAAAACTAAAAAATTGGAACTGGGGATTTTAATTATGAATTCAACCCAAATGTTGTTTCCTAATGTCTCTATAAAAGTTTGTTGAGCCAACTCTATTTCATCACACTCAAAATGAAGAATCCCAATGTTGTTTAAAAATTCAATGGGTACTTCTTCTCTGGTCTTCTTTAGAAGAGACTTTGTTGTCTTAACAGAATCTAAGGCTGCAATAGGGTCTTTCGATATTAATAAATCACCCATCTTGATAAATGCATGGGCATCATGTGGATCTATGCAAGTTTCCTTTCTTAAAATTTCCAAAGCCTTCTCTGCCTGCCCATGTTGAGCATATATATGGCCTACAAATTTTAACCTCTCATAGTTCTCAGGGTGGACCTCTAGAAACTTTTCAAAATTTGAGAGAGAGCTCTTAAAATCTCCCAACTTCAATTGAACATGTCCACAAAATCCTGTGGCCTCTAGCTTTCCTTGATTGATGCCATGTAGTAGTAGTAGTAAGTGGTGTCATAATCACCTGTACTATGATAAGATCAGGAAAGATTATAATATGAATGATATTTCATGAGAGGGTGGTCAGTTGAAACAAGAGTTGTCTTAGTCAACTATTCCACAAGAAAATGCTACCCTGTGAAGAAAAAATGGTTTTCTAAATGATTCAATGTCATTGCACAGTACGAGTATAATTCAAAGGATCTACACATCTTTTCCATTCCTTCATGAACACTACCTTTTTCACCATCTGTGAGATCCTACAATTAAAAAATGCACAAAATTGATGACAAATATTTTTCCCCTTTTCAAATAGCAAAATTACCAAAAAAAATGCAAATAAAATCACGCTAATTTTTGCGCCAAAATAAAATAAAAATGATACCATAGCTTGTTGCTTACTATTATGCTTTGATATATTTTTTCCAAGCATCCATAGCTTGTTTGAAATCGTCTATTTTAGGATTTTAGCCATAGCAGTAAGGCAGTGAACTATTGATAAAATGCTTTGGTAGACATGTATGAAAAACGTGTTAGTATAGATAGGGCAATGAACTTTGGAAAAAATGCCTCAAAGAAATGTGGTCTCATGGTGATGGAATTCCATGAATAATTCCATGTCAAGCGAATTGCTATGGATTGTTATGGCATTCCATCACCATGAGACCACATTTCTTTGAGGCATTTTTTAAACCAGTTCACTGCCTTGTCTATGCTATTACATAATATGATGCTTTGATAATTTTTTCCAAGCATCCATAGCTTGTTCGAAAGAACTTGTTTTAGGATTTTAGCCATAGCAACAAGGCAGTGAACTATTTGATAAAATGCTTTGGTAGATAATATGTATGAAAATGGTGGTAGCATAGACAAGGTAGTGAACTATTTGAAAAAATGCCTCAAAGAAATGTGGTCTCATGGAATGCCATTACAAGAAAATGCAATTGGAAACTTCTCCTAGTTATTATTTATACAATGTGAAGTAATTGCATGACTGCTTAGGTTAAATTTGTAAAAACTATATTGTAATTAAAAAATTTTCATCTATCAACATCTAGTTATTAGTTATACAACGTCAAGTAATGCTTTGAGTTAGAAAGATGTGCAATGTAATGTAATCAACAATGCAGATGATTATGAAAAAATAATTGATGCCAATTCATAATATACCCCTATATTCCAACCTAAAATACATAAAAAATCTAATCATACACAGTATTATCAACAAATAATTGAGACCAGAATTCAAGCACCAGATTAAATCTTCTTGTCCATTGATTTCTTCAAATAGATATTACAATATAACATAAGTCTCCTCATATAGGTTTCTATAAATATCTATGATGATGATATCAAAATTCAGTCTTGGTTTCTCTTTTATAAGAGAAGCAACAAGCTTTAAACCATTACAAAATATGACATATTTTCAAAATTCATGCCTCTTTGTATAAACTAAACTAAACATTAGTTTTTCTTAAAACAAAAAATAGAGAAAGTAGATAACCAATGAAGTCTACAACACTCGTGACACTATTTATCTCCTGGATTTGCACCCTGTTAAATCATAAATTCAACAATCTAGTGAAAATATTAGAAGATCCCTCAAAGTGTGGGCTTTGAAAATGGAGATCAATCTCCAGAGAAGGCTAGCTTCCTCTTGGTTCTCACCTAAATATAACTTATTCTACTGTTTTGTTCAAGGAAAAGGGATAATGAAAAAATAAACTAAAAACTGAAAGTGAAATTAAAAGGTGGTACACCAAACTAAGATAGGACATAAAACTCAAACTGCAAACACTTGACTGTAATGACATAAATTACACTTGCACAACTTATTAAGTGCTTCACAAAGAGGTCGCAATGTTTAGAATCTTAGGAGGAAGATAACTTCACATCTAAAATCTCTTTACATTCTCTAACACAGTTTACAACCTACATTAACATACTCTTGCATAAAGGTGTTAAAAACTGAGACAAAGTTGTAAGGAAATGAACAATATCTCACAAATAACTTGATCAATCAACTGAATCCACATAATGATGCAAAAAAAAGGAGAAAAAACTTCACAAATCAATGATTTCCAAGGTTCTTACTGTATTTCATATCCAAAAATGAGTTACAAAAGTATGCCAAAAACTAACTAAGGACTGGAAAGTCACTAAGTATCAAAAAATGCATAATAGGAACTAAGTATAATGAGTCAAATGAATGACTATATCACCAAATCCCAGGAAGTTGCACCAAAATAGGAACTAGAAAACTGTCTTGGGTTGGATGCCCCCAAAAAGAATCTAGCAACTACATCTCCTCCAAAAAGACTCCAATAGGCTAGAAAAGTCAAGTTTGACCAATCCCATCATCTAGGCATGCAAAACCAGCCCTATATTATCTCCATAAGTTCCAACAAAGTGAATAAAAGCCCCCCTATATGCTCTCCCTATGTCAGAAAACTTCCCAAAACAACATCCTTGATTCATGGCACATGTTTTCCAACTTCTCTCAACTCACCTATATGCTCTCAAAGTCATGAAGACTCAACAATAAGCCTCCTCTCAAGTCATTTACGAGGCATAATACATTATCTTTGCATATAAAATAACAACTTGATTAACTGATTTATAACAATATCACTTTAACCAAATGCTTTATAATTTTAAAATCCATGCAAAAATAAGGGTTCAACCTTGAAGGTTTAAATGTAGAAGACTAAGTCTAATAGACTCCATAGCATGTGATATTTGAAAAAATACAAGGAAAAAGCATAAGACTTAAACTCTTAGCCCACGAGGTATATTAGTTACACTTGCATTTTTTAAAATAAAAGGTAAAAATACATTTTCCCATCGGCATTTCTAGGGTAAGAAACCCTAATGAACAAAAATCCAAGGAAAATGCAAGAAAAGTAATTAATTTCACCATCGAGCTATTGGAGTTTTATTTGGCCACCAACAAGGGTTTGGGGAAACTATGTTCATGACTTCCATGGCAGATTTTGAGTGCTATAATGGCATTTCTCCTTCATTTTCTTGCAAAGTCAGCATAAAAAGTTCAGGTGAGTTCATTGTGAATACACTTTTCACTTTTCTTTTCAAATGTCTGTAGAAACCTTGTACAAAACTCAAGCTCATTTGCAAAAAAATGCACAAATATTTTCTTATTCTTTATGATTCATGGCCATAGCTCGGCCTCGAGCTCTGTAAAATGCAAGATAATAAATATATTTGGCTCTTTTTTCTTCTTTTATTTTTCCTGTAGAAGGCTCATGCTCGACCTTTTTGACTTTCTTGTGAGAAGAAGTGAGAAAGCATTCGACCATGTGTTTAATTTCTAAACTTCAGAAGAAAAAAACTTGAGGTTTATATTTTTCCGTAGGCCGAACTTCTGATTGTTTTGTGTACCTTATTCAACTTCATGTTATGGTTGTGGCTCCATTGCTTGTAATCTCTAGAAAATACAGAGGAAAACCTCTATTCTATAACCCGACCCTTTGATTTTTCTGTGTTTGCAACAAGCTCTACAGGGTTATAGCATTCTGGGTTATCAAAACCAAGCCTTCATTGTTCCTCTCTATAGTTTTACTCAAGGGTTTGCTTCACCTGAAACCCTACCTTGAAATCTTGAAGATTGGACCTGTGTTTTCTTCTCTCTCAAGAGCTTTGACTTACTGCTCATGCTTAGTTGAGTTTTTTGTAAGAAAAATAATGCAAAACTATTTTTCTGTGTATTATGTACCTTATGACTTCCTACATGTACTTGAGGGTTTTGACCCATGTGAGCATTTTCTGTAAAAAAACAACTCCAACAACCATTCTGGGTCATAAAAACCTTAATGTTGAGGGAATTCTTACATATTATCTTACAAATCATAGAACCCTTCCTTAGTTGTTCTAGGCACCGTTTGAGTCAAGGGTTTCACTTTTTTGTTCCTGGGTTTGCATTCAACTATATTTCTCCTTTTCTCAATTCATTGTCATAGGTTATACCACTGCTCACTATAGCTCTTATTAGTTATTATCCCACAAACTAGAGCATTTGAAACATTAATTAAGGCAACATCCACTCTATGCATAGTCATGCAACAACAAACATCTAGAACTGGTGTACCCTTTGGAAGTGTGAGAGATTTTGACAATCTCAATTTTAAACAGTTTTCACCCATGTGACCAACTCATATAGCACAAGGCCATATTTGAAACCAAAACTCCTTTCAATGCTTTCACTTTCCTAAAAAAGCACTACTTTGAGAAATTCCCCAACAAATGCATACACATTAACTTTGTTTTCCTTAGATTGAAAAGAAAAATGGTGCTTTACTTCATGCCTTTCTTGCCAAATTGTTTATCTATTACTTCAATATTCACTAGCTGAGTTGTACCTCTGAGACTTGATTATTTTGTATCTATTATATCATTTCAACTTAGAGATCAACATGGAGAACATTGAAGAATGCTTAACCCATGCTTAGCACTGTTTTCACACTTTAAAGACCACTGTCATTGTCTTGAAATATGCACTAGCTCCTTTAACTGCCACTATGCATTTACTGTCCTCTAACCTTGTGGGATGACTATCACATAGGGAGGATTGTCCTTTAGGTGTTTGATCTCTTCAATTACTCATGGCTTGACTGTAATGTACCATCATTCCCTTTCTACCTATAGGTCACCATCCTTTTCATGTCTCCACCTTCACTTGAGTCTCTTGCATAAGCATTGTTCACCGATATGTAGCAAGATTTCAATGTTTTCTTGCATTATTGAAATGCATATTGTTACATTCTCATGCATAATCATATTTTCATTGAATGTTCAGTACTGATCATGCTCCACCTCATTCTTCTATGTAAATCTATTAAATCTAAAACCATTATTGATTGTAAAGGTGATGGCCAATGCATAAATGACTCATGTTACTAATGAGTATGTTGTTTCCATTTCATTTATATTCATGTTGTGCCTTCATGGAATAGTACAAAAATACACTTCTTTAATCTATTTTGATACATGACATTGTCAACATCCTTTATGATTACTTTGAACAAGCATATGTCACCTATGACAGTGACTGAAAACTCACAATCATAGATGATGTATGGTTGCTTGAGGGAACCATAAAGGGATGAATTACCTTTCCATTCTTCTCTAAAGCACAATAAGGAAACATGTTGGGCTCAACCCTTATGGGAGCCACATTTTACTGCACATGCTTTAACCAGATGAAACAACACAGAAACAAGGATTTCACCTATACCTGCACAAGAAGCAAACATATTAGATAAAAAATTGAGCATATGATGGATGTGTTTGATCATGCTCTTGGTTTAACTGGACATCAGTAGTCAACTATTTTAATGCAAATGAAGGTCAAGCTATACGTTTTCAAATGTTTTCAGATATATAGTTTAGTAATCTTTCATTTCTCTAACCAAACATTTTCTCCCTCATGCAACAAACCTAGGAGCAACAAGGAGCAACAACTGGAGGTTGTACAAATGTGAAGGACTGAATTTGATGCAGGATAGACTCAACCAAGACTCATCATTTAGGAAATGACGGGTCACCCTTCTCTATATGTGCATTTCTTTTGTGAAAATGTATAGTTTTTCTTTTATTTTAATTGAAACAGTCAGTCTCATGGCTTGTGTGAGACATTATCCATTTGCATTATCAATATTTCTCAAAAGGATTGTGCACTTTCTCCTATGTTATATGTATCTGCATAAATGCAATCTAGTAATGTAATCTTTTGATTTTGTTTATTCACATGAATGTAATATAGAAAAAATAAAATGTACCTTACTCTTCATTTGAAAATCACAAAAGCTCTATTTGATTGAGCTATTAGCGAAAATAGGTAACAACACCATAGTCCATTAATCTCCATAAGGCACCCATGATCATTGAAGATTTGTTCAAGATCCTTTTTGCATATTAGTGTATCTGAATGTGAAATTCTTCCACTATGATAGCCCCAAGGCCTACTGTTGAGGGGGAGAACCCAAATACTTCTACTCCTAGTCGTACACTGTATAATCATGTGGCCATTTGTATTCTTGAATTTTCAATATATTTGCAAGGTGAATCTTCCATTTGTTGTCTAGTAATGCCCTACAATCCATGATAAACTTAAAATATCCAACATCCAATGCTATTACTCCATCCATGATTAAGTGGAACCTGTCAAGACTCAACTCACCATCCTTTTGTATGCAAGTGATGCACTATGCAACAATCTGGCCAAATTCACTCTTCCATTCATTGAGGTCCTTCAAGTGGTCATCATCTTTCAATATTTTGGCACAAACCAGTGATTCAGAGTATGAAATTAATCTATTCTTGTTTTGATCTTTTTGTCCTCTCCTTCCATATATTGGAATTCATCTATAACTATTTTGGCCATCTAATTTGTAGGTTTTAATGTTGCAGGAGCCTCAGTACTCCTCCATAAGATTTTGTACAAGGTTACCAATATGTGGTGTATGGGTTGACAACTATTAAAAAGGGGATCCAGTATGGGTACATTTATTTTCATCTGATCAATTGTGTGTCTTAGTGAGCTATAGCAATCATACACACTTTCAAACTTATCCACAACTAAATTTATCCTATGCGCAAGGACCTTCTCTAAAACATTCCAGATTTGCTTCTTCACTCCTTCCTTACCCTCATTGTTGGATTTCTTTAATTCTTCAATCTCCTATCTAATAATTCTCACTTGTTTAGTAGAAGCACTTTCCATATATCAATTGGTGGAGTAGGAAGATGGCGGTACAACATTATTTCCTTGTTTTGTGGGGGGCTTTCTCCTTTCAATTGTTCCTTCAACTTCACATTTTCCATGAACAATTTAATGACTTCATCATTTAATTTTTTTTTTCCTTTTCATACTCTCCCAATCTAGCTTCCATCTCCTTAACTACAGCTCAGGTGAACATAGTTGAATGCATTGTCATTTTTGTAGCTTCTAGAGGAGATGTACCCCTTAATGTTTTCACCATAGCTATCCCTTTCATTTCCTACACTACATCTAGTAACCTTGGTTTTTGTGTACTCTTTTGTTTGGCCCAGAATACCAAGGTTTCAATCTTAGGGTTATACCATGTGCCACTTACTATTGGAAACACAAGGGTAGAAAGTTGAGAGGGGGGTGAATTAGTTGTCACAAAAATTATACAAATTAAACTTATTCTCATATCTGATATATAAACATGAAAGCATAAACCATCACCACATCAAAAAAACACATAACAAGATTTTTTATGTGGAAACCTTGTTGGGGGAAAAACCGCGGTGGAGGTTAATCCACAAGATTATACTCTGTTAAAAGTATATAAGTATTATAAATGGGGAATGCACATGCATTCAGGCACACTGCCTAGAGAATAGTGCTCAAATAAAAAAGGCTTACTGCCCAAAGGAAGACTCACTATCTTATAGTCACATTTAGATTACATCCAAAATATTTTGAATTGAGAAAATAGCATCTTCTAATGCCTGATTACAGTTCCGGTTAAGCACATAAACACTTTCTTCTGCTCACTCTTCTTCACACTTTACTTCTGCCTTTGAAAGATTAGAAAATTATTTGCACACAACACTCGGCATACATCACACACCATACCTTCAAATGGTATAAACAATCAATCATATATATCTGTAACTAAGGATAACATAAACTACATGTCGACCCAACAAAATATAAAATGTGTACAAATTATCTGCCCAAATCAATAAACAATTATCAATGCGCACCAAATAATGTCAGCC
Source organism: Sequoia sempervirens (assembly GCA_007258455.2). Taxonomy (NCBI): domain Eukaryota; kingdom Viridiplantae; phylum Streptophyta; class Pinopsida; order Cupressales; family Cupressaceae; genus Sequoia; species Sequoia sempervirens. Next base: position 6,991,804 of record VDFB02274714.1, read on the forward strand.
AAAACATAGTAAGGCCCAAAAAAACATGTATCAAACATGAAACATGTTAAAAAATTATGCCTCGAAGATCCGCAACACGCTACAATCACCATGTCGACCATGATCATGAAAAACATGAACTCACAAAAAAATCACCAATTGCTGGAACAACGATCAATGCAGACTGACAACACAAATAAGGCACGATCTAGAAACATCCAAAAGCATCATGAATTTCCATAGAAGCATCCACAACAAATCAAATTACTAGGATCAAATCATCTTCTTTCGGGAACACCAACTACAACAATAGAACAACTATCAGAACACAGATACTCAACCCAATCAAATCTTCATGCGAACCTCTGAAAATTCATGTGGATAAAATAGATATTCAGTTGTCACAGAAATTAAACAAATTAAAATTATTCTTAGATCTGATATATAAACATGAAAGCATAAACCAACACCACTTCAAAAACACACATAACACCAAGATTTTTAACGTGGAAACCATGTTAGGGGAAAAACCACAATGGAGGTTAATCAACAAGATTATACTCTATTAAAAGTATAAAAGTATTATAAATGGGGAATGCACATGCATTCAGGCACACTGCCTAGAGTACACTGCTCAAATACAAAAGGCTTACTTCCCAAAGGAAGACTCACTATCTTATAGTCACATTCGGATTACATCCAAAAGATTTTGAACTAAGAAAATAACATCTTCTAATGCCTGATTATAGTTCCAGTTAAGCACATAAACACTTTATTCTGCTCACTCTGCTTCACACTTTACTTCTACCTTTGAAAGATTAGAACATTATTCACAAAAAAAACTTGGCATACATCACACACCATACCTTCAAATTATATAAACAATCGATCATATATATCTGCAACTAAGGATAACATCAACTACATGTCAACCCAAAAAAATATAAAATGTGTACAAACTATCGGCTCAAATCAATAAACAATTATCAATGCACACCAAACAATGTTGGAAAAAACATATTAAGGATCCAAAACAACATGTCTCGAACATGAAACACCTTAAACAATTATGCCTCGAAGATCTGCAACATGCTACAATCACCCTGTCGGCCATGATCATGAAAAACATGAACTCACAAAAGAAAATCACCAATCGCAAGAACAATGATCAATGCAGACTGACAACATAGATATGGCATGATCTAGAAACATAAACAAGCATCATGAATCACCACAGAAGCATCCACAATAACTCAAATTACTAGAATCACATCATCTTCTTTTAGGAACACCAACTACAACAACAAAACAATTATCAGAACATAGATACTCATAACTCAATCAAATCTTCATACGAACCTCTGAAACTTCATGTGGATAAACTAGATATACTTGTCAATAAACCATTTAATCCACAACCTCTTATCATCAATATACCGAGATAGCCACCATATTGAACTTCACTGCATCACCGACAACCTGCAACTTATTTTATTACAATTTTCTCAATATCATTGACATTTACAGTCTTAAAGAAATTAATGCCAATAGTGTTGACATTAATGACAACCACAAATCAGCAATATCCAACAATCTAACCCTTTGGCATTGATGGCAACAGATGATGTGAAAAACACTATCAACAATACTTTCTCTTAGCACTTTCTCCCCCTTAGATTTTGACTCTTTTCTACTTAACTCTTTCACAATTTTTCACATGACTCCTCCCATTTTACATCAATGAAAAAGACACATTATCTTTCTCTACAAAACCTCTAAACCACATTTTTTAACATCTGACTACTCCCCCTGAGTAGCAACCACCACAACATCAATCTGGATGACAAGATATGACTATGAAATTCATGGACTGATACAAGTCAATGCATCTTAATTCTGATTAGGAGGGGTAACCACCCATAGCTTCCCTGTGAGATACTCAAAAGTATCCTTAAATCCATGCTTCAACAAATACTTGTCCAATCTGGCATTCCATGCTCTTGGGGCTTTCTTAAGTCCAAAAAATGCTTTCTTCAATCGACAAACCATATCTCCCTGATCAATCAATTGAAATTCATCAGGTTTGTCAATATACACTTCTTCTTCCAGTTCACCATTTAGAAATGCTGAATTAACATCCATCTGATAAACCTTGAACTTTTTGTAAGCAGCATAAGCAAGAAATAGTCTCACATCTTCAATGCTAGCAATAGGAGAAAAAGTTTCTTCAAATTCAATTCCTTCCACATGAGAATATCCTTTACACACTAGTCTTGCTTTGTTTCTAACAACTTCACCTTGCTCATTCAGTTTGTTCTGAAAGACCCATTTAGTTCCAATTAATTTTTTGTCCTTAGGTCTAGGAACAAGAATCCATGTATCGTTCTTCTCAATTTGCAGTAGTTCTTCTTTCATTGCTTCCACCCAATGTTCATCTTTGCATGCTTCATTGACACTATTAGGTTCAGTCTTTGAGATTAAACAATATTCTTCTACAATTCTTCTCCTAGTTTGAACACCTTTGTTCTTATCGCCAATAATTTGATCTTCTCAATAATTTATTCTTACATACCCATGAGTCTTAGGTTATTCTTGAACTTCAGGCTCTTGTGATCTCACTTCTACACTTTCACTAGTTTCTTCCTCTTGATTTTCTTGATTCACCGAAATGATATGAACTTGATTTGGAGTCTAAAATTTCTTTCCTTTATTTGAATTGTCATTTTGATCATCTGAATCATATCCACAGGTTATGGATGGTCTAACTATGTCTTCATCAACCTTGACATTAACACTTTCAATTACTTTCCTCAATCTCTTATTGTAGCACGAGTAGGCTTTACTTTCAGTAGAATAACCAAGAAAGATTCCTTCATCACTTCTAGCATCAAAATTTCCTATATCTTCATCTCTTTTGATATAGCATTTACTCCCAAATATTTTGAAGTATCTAATAGTAGGCTTATGACCAAACCATAGCTCATAAGGAGTCTTATCGGTATCACCTTTGGCATGTACCCGGTTGAGAGTGTAAACAACAATACTCACAGCTTCTCTCCAGTAGATATGTAGAACATTTCCTTCCAACATCATGGTCCTAGCCACTTCTTGAATCATCTTGTTCTTCCTTTCCACAACTCCATTTTGCTGAGGGTTTCGCGGGGTAGATAATTGTCTCTTTATCCCATGCTCTTCACAAAAATAATTAAACTGGCCGAAAGTGAATTCACCACGTCTATATGATCTTAGAAATTTAATCTTCAAACCTGTCTCTGTCTCAACCATAGCCTTAAAAATCTTTAATTTCTCTAGAGCTTCAAATTTTTCCCTTAAGAAAGTAACCCACATCAATCTAGAATAATCATCAATAAGTAACATGAAATACCTATCTCCTTGTAAACTTCTGAGTCTAGAAGGACCACAAAAGTCAATATGCACAAGCTCCAACACTTCATTTGAACAATGATGTTTTCTCTAGAATGAAACTCTAGTTTGCTTCCCTAATTGACATTCCTTGCATATAGCATTAGTAGGTTTTATCAACTTAGTAAGATATCTCACTACCTGAGTAGAACTTATCTTGATAATATTTTCAAAGTCTACATGACACATTCTCCTATGCCACAACCAACTGTCATCAACTTGAGCAATTAGACAAATTTTACTAGTAGAATTTAGGTGAAAGATATTACCTTTTTGTTTTTGAACCAGATGCAATCACATTTCTGGAACTCCCCAATATTCTACACTTTGCATTCTTGAATTGAAGATTGTATCCCTTGTCAACCATCTGTCCAACACTTAAGAGATTATACTTCAAACCTTCCACATATAGAACATCATCAATATTATGCTTACCATCAAGAGAAATGGATCCTCTACCACAGATTACACCAAATTTGTAATCAACAAATTTTACAACACCGCCATCATACTTTTCCAAGTTCACAAATTTACTTTTATCACCTATCATGTGATGAGAGAATCCACTATCAATCACCCATTCATCTTTTTCTTCAACTCTTGCAGCTAGAGCTTTATCCTCATTTATGCAACTAGTAGATTCAATAGGTACTGGATCATTTTCCTTGATAGCAATAAATACTCGTTCATCCTCACTTAAATTCCCTTTATTAGATTCATCATCTATCATACCTTCATCAGCAACATAATAACACTTTCTTTGGAATCTAGGCTTGTTAGGTCTTGGCTTAGGAACTATTTCTAGAAACCTTGAGACAAAATGACCTATCTTATTACAAGAAAAAATTTTAAGAGGAAATTTTCCTTCATACTTATCTTCTCCTATGGCTACCCTCTTGACAATAAGTGCTTCAAGCTCATCTAGTTTTCCCTCTTCTTCTTCAATCTCTCTCATTTCCTGCTCATACTTGGACACTTTTCTAGAAGAACTTTCTCCTGGATCATATCTCTACTTATCTTTTCCAAAGATATTAGCTTTGAATGTAGATTCTATCTTAGGAAGAGAATCGCCAAACTCACTTAACTCAAAAGCAGTAATCTTACCAATCAACATGTCTTTGGTTACATTTGTCATAGTGCGTATCTCCTCAATAGTAGTAGCTTTGTGTTCGTATGCAACAGGAAAGGATATGAGCACTTTAGCAACAATCTTTGATTCTTCCAATGTTCCACCAACACGTCTGATACTACACACAAGTTCATTCACTCTCTGCATAAAAGAAGTGATGTTCTCATCTTCACCCATTCTCAACATTTCATATTTCCCTTTCAGGCTTTGCAACTTAGCAATCTTCACATGGGTATCACCTCCATACAAAGTTTCCAACTTTTTCTAGATCTCATAAGCAGTCTTCAGCTCCATTACATTTTTCATCTTGGAATTAGTTAGAGCACTCAACAATGCTTCCTTAGCCCTAATATTGTACTTGGCTTCCTTAATCTCTCTTGCAGTAGAAGGACCATTCTGTGGGATGATATACCTATTCTTTGTAATTCTCCAATAAGGTTCACCACTGCATCTTAGATGACACTCCATTCGAGTCTTTCATAGAGAATAATTAGTTCCATCAAATCTAAGAATATCCTTCTTATATGTCGCCATCTCGAATCACCTCAAGCTATTAAACTTCTTCTAAGGAACCTGCTTTGATACCAATTGTTGGCAACACAAGGGAAGACAACTAAGGGGGGGTGAATCAGTTGTCACAAAAATTATACAAATTAAACTTATTCTTAGATCTTATATATAAACATGAAAGCATAAGCCATCACCACATCAAAAACAAACATAACACCAAGATTTTTTACGTCGAAACCCTGTTAGGGGAAAAACCATAGTGGAGGTTAATCCACAAGATTATACTCTGTTAAAAGTATAAAAGTATTATAAATCGGGAATGCACATGCATTCATGCACACTGCCTAGAGCACACTGCTCAAATACAAAAGGCTTACTGCCCAAAGGAAGACTCACTGTATTACAGTCACATTTGGATTACATCCAGAAGATTTTGAACTGAGAAAATAACATCTTCTAATGCCTAATTATAGTTCTGGTTAAGCACATAAACCTTTTCTTCTACCCACTTTTCTTCACACTTTACTTCTACCTTTGAAAGATTAGAACTTTATTCACACACAACACCTGACATACATTGCACACCATACCTTCAAATGGTATAAAAAATTGATCATATATATCCGCAACTAAGGATAACATCAACTACATGTCGGCCCAACAAAATATAAAGTACGTACAAACCGTCAGCCCAAATCAATAAACAATTATTAATGTGCACCAAAAAATGTTGGCCAAAACATAGTAAGGACCCAAAACAACATGTATAAAACATGAAACACCTTAAAAAATTATGCCTCAAAGATCCGAAACATGCTACAATCACCCTGTCAGCCATGATCATGAAAAAAATGAACTCACAAAAGAAAATCACCAATCGTGAGCTCAACGATCAATGTGGACAAAAAACACAGATAGGGCATGATGAATCACCACAAAAGAATCCACAAAAACTCAAATTACTAGAATCACATCATCTTCTTTCAAGAACACCAACTACAACAACAAAACAATTGTCAGAACACAGATATTCATAACTCAATCAAATCTTCATGCGAACCTCTGAAACTTCATGTGGATAAAATAGAACAAACCATTTAATCCACAACCTCTTATCATCAATATACTGAGCTAGCCACCATACTGAACTTCACTGCATCACCAACAACTTGCAACTTATTTTATTACAATTTTCTCAATATCCTTGACATTTACAGTCTTAAAGACATTAATGCCAATAGTGTTGACATCAATGAAAACCACAAATCAGAAATATCCAACACTTACCCCTTCATCTGATTCAAACTTAGAAATCTTCAATGGGTCCTCTTGTGTTCTCATTTGATCAAGTAAAAATATTTTATTTAATTCCATACTAGGGACAATAAGTATATTAATTTTTAAAATCATCTCTCTAGCCTCTTGTGGGTTGACATCAATATTATCAATCCTTAATTCATTTAAAGTTTGGGCTAACATCTAGTCATGTTGGGATTCCTTAGCTCCCATCTTATTTATTTCAACCCTTACCTCAAACTCTCTAATTTTCATCTTAATCCAAAAGTCTTTAAATCTAGGGGTTTTGATAAATTCATCATCTTCCAAGAACTTGTGAGCTGCAACTACCCTATCATCCTCATACATTTATATTTCTCCTTGTACCTCAATATTGGCTCTAGCTTCAGGCATGTGGTCTTTAGTTTCAAGCATATGTTGGGTCCACTTCAACATCATCCTTGAAATGTCTTAACACATTAACTGCTTCATTTGTATCCCCAACCTCCTCACTTATTTCATAGGAAACAAGTGGGTCTATCTGTTGTGTCTTCTTTTTAGGTGGTTGTTCAACAGGTGATCCTGGAGAAGCATGACATACTGAAATAGTATCCAAAGTTGGTTTTGTAATTACAAAACCACTCGGCCTTTTGGGAGATAATTTGGAAAGTCTCCACGTATCTACTGTAGTCTAAAATAATTCATGAAACTTACCAATTATCATATCAATCCTCTTGACAGGATATGCTTCCTCTATGAAATACCCTAAGAAATCATTATGCTTTTTCTTTCTATCTTTCTCAAGCCTTTTCATAACTTCCCATTTTCTCCTCCTCTCATATACCTCTTGAGCAATGAAACAATTTTTTATTACATCTTCTTCATAATCAATTGGTGAGTAACCATAGCCTTGGTAAGGATGGCGCGTCTTACAAAATTCATGTGACCCTCAGGGTCAAAAGCTCTTTCCTTTCCAAACTCTAAAGAGTACCTTATTTTTTAGATAATTCTACAACTCTTCAAGTGTATCGAATCCCACTGATAGTTCCCCACATGATTTTAAATTGGGTACAAATGTACCCTTCCTTTGTTTATTCATGACATCCTTTTCCATCTATAGAATCTACCACGTGAACTCTAAAAAGGATAATCAAAGGGGGACAAACTTTGGCAGTATATGTGGGGCATGTGGGAATCCATAAATCTGATTATTGTGGTATCTGGTAGAATAAACCAATCATCGAAGTTATGAGTATGGCCTTGCTCAGGTTTCAAAGCCAATCTTCTTAACAGTTATAGCATGCGTGTGTTTAGTCTTGGTGGTTGGTGGCCAATAACTCTCATAATTTTGTACAAAAACTCATCATGGAATATCACATATTTGAATTCTTACATCTATTGTCCCATATGTAACACCATTGTTGCATTGGTAGAAAATTCCCCTGATTTTCAATTTGATCCAAACACATCCTTTTGCTCCATCTATCTTTATTCTAGTATAATATCAGGTGGTATACTAATGAATATTTCTTGAATGTTATGGGGGCTCTATTTTCCCTAACTTGCATAAATCCTTTATGCAATGCTTTCTCAAGATATGAGGAAAAATCATATTCAATGTTTGTCTCAAGGTTTTGGATGCTCATAGCCATCATCATTAAACTAACTAGCATTCGGTCTTCTACATCTATCCCAAGTACTTGACAGAGACCAAATTAGGTTTTCTTGAAACAAAATTGGAAATATAAGACCATCAAATGGTTCAGTAGTAGAAGGGGATATAGGAATCACCCTATTGTTCACACCTCTTTTTATGTAAATAGGGACTTCATTACTTCTATGAGTTCTACTCAATCTAGTATATTCTTCTTTACATCTTTGCAAATCAATTTTAGTCAGGGCTTGTTTGTTTAGGTCAAAACATTCAATGATGGCCACTTTAGTCAACACAACTAATGGTGAACCATCTAGCAATCTCATAGACCTAGTAGCAGGATGATAACTCTGAGCCAATACTTAGATGAAATCTACATCTATAAAAACATTTGGAATAATTAACTTGGCAAAATCTAATGCCCATGAATTTGACACCAGAATCTTGCCCTCCCTTTTTTCATAAAAGTACCAGAACAATTCCCACCCAGAGATAGGGATAAGGGCATCTCTCCAACTGTGAGCCACATCATTAAAAACATTCTTAAATCCTCTCTCAATTGATTTAGGGAGTATGTCCATGATAGAATGGTGTAAGGACCTATTTTTAACATTAGATTCTTCCTTTTTAGTTTCAAGTTCTTTCTTCTTAGGCAGAATGATGTTTAACTATCTTACTTCTCCTAGTATATCTGAAATGTAGAATTCCAAACAATCTTGTTCTCGTAAAACTTAATTCACAGTTTAACTATGTTACTTCTATACTTCTGAAATGTATAATTCCAAATAATCTTATACTAGTAAAAATTAATTCATAAGAGTTTTGTGCACTTACCTGGGTTATGATGGTTGCAAAGCTTAACCTCCTCAAACTCCCAGCTCCCCGCATGATAATTGTGAGTGCAAAGAGAATGTTGAATTCTTGGTTTAATGGCTTCTGAGCTTAGTCATGTCAACATTAATATCAACCTTACACCAAATATTTTTCTCATAGTTTGAGTTTGAACATGCACCATTGATTTTCCAAGATTGAATGGTTGAAGTGATTCATTCATTTAATACCACTTTATCACCACCACTTTCTATAACTGTCATGGGATAGAGGGGTATAAACTCTTATAGTGCATGCTTCTTTACATTTCACCGTGGGGTAGCAAGATCCTTACCTCTATACCTCAAGATTGACTTATTTAACCCACGATACTTCTATTTACATTAACAGTCACATATGGCTTACCGCCATAATGCATGCTTCGTCACATCCTTCCATGGTATAGCAGTTCATATCGCCCTACCCATGCCTTTATGTTCTTCCTCGTGGGATGGTGGGTTATTCGCCGCTATACCACACCCTTGATTTTTCCTTCTCGCGGTATGGCAGTTTATGATGTATTTAAATTCTCTCATAGCACCCAACTACGTCCTCATCATAATACTTCTGCGGTATGGTAGTAAATATCTTCATGTTGTTTGTTACACACTGCCAGCCCACCAAGGGTTCATATTACTGCTGAGGGATCACAATAACAGACTGTTAAGGGATTTGGAATGTTTTTAGCTGGACATGTTTTTTCTTAAGTATATATATGATTATTTTTTTGCTCTGGCTTTGTATAGGTCTTTCAGTGTTATTCAGACCTAAAAAATTTATATGTTTAGTAAAAAATAAAAAGGAATATAAGGGTCAAGGCTTGGGTCATGGAGCTCTAGGTTAATTGTGATGATGAAACTAGGAAAATTTTTATGGTTCTAACACACCTCATGATGAACTAGACTGTGTTTTTCCTTCATCCTACTTGTCTTGTGTTTTTTATGAGTTCTTCTCTTGTGAATATATCCCTAAGGAAAATTTGTTTGATACCTGTAATTGTAAACATCTTCTTGGTTTTTTACTGCAAATTATTTTTAATCTGTAAACTAAAGTCTATTGTAAGTTTCCATTTGTAGTTATCAATAGATTTTTTGGTCAACAATTATCAACTTGTGAACTCAATAATGTTTTACTGATTCAAGTTGTTGATTTATACATTATTGTTTATTTGGACTTCGGGAAATGAATACAAGGACTGTAAAGTGAAAATTAGATGATAGTGATCATAATGTTGAAATTCCAGAGACATAATATGAGTGTACGCATACTGAAAAAGTGGCCAATAATAATGAATATTTTTTGAGTCTTGGTTTGAAAAGGAAAGTTGTAAATCCATTAAGTAGTATATTATTTGTTTAATAGTGTTTAATGAAATTTTATAGGAAAGAGTTTTATGTATATAAGACATAATATGATATTTTTTTTATAGGCAACAAAAAGAGTGCAAAGAAAATGTGGATAAAAAACTAAAGGAGAAAGAAAAATATAGTGTCACCATCTCGTGGAAGCTGATGATTTTGTGATTCAACAAATCCAATTGGTGAAAATGATAGTTGTGATGATGTGTAGCATGGTATAGCACATGGTGATATGCAGCCTAATATAGAACATGGTGATGTGCAACATGATATAGCACATGGTGATGTGCAACCTAATATAGCACATGGTGATATGCAACCTGATATAGCACATGGTGATGTGAAATGTTGTGATGATCTCTTAGGACTAAGTCTAAGAGAGATTATTGAAAAAAATCAAGGCAAAGGAACAACAGGTCTGTAGATGCTTTTTTCAACATTAAAGGATGTGTTTAATGATGTGGAATCCATGGAGATTGGTACTGATCTACCTACTCATGCCACACCTAATGTGGCCAAGGAGTATGAATTTTTGGTTAATGAAATTCATGAAGAGAGACCGCTTGCATTTGTTGTTCCTCAGAGTGCACCTGCTGCATCTAGAACTTTTGATGGAACTAGTGGATCGACCAGAAATATTGGTAGTGGTAATTTTATAGATGTGGATGATTTTTTCAAAAGATAAAGATTGAGTCAATATTTGTACAAATCTACAGAGAGGAATGCAAAAGAAAGAAAATTAGAAGGAACGAAGCCATTCTTGCTTGAGGTATTGAGAGGTGGTGATCCCATTGGGCCAAATGCTGCAAAGTGGGCCACCGAGTTGGGTTTAAGATGTAGGGCCCATTTGGATATTTACAAATCAAATTTTGCAGAGCAAGATCCATGAGCTGTGGAAAATGTTATACAAAAAATGCAAAATGCTTTTGAGACTATTGGTGGAAAAATCTCTAGAAAATATTACAAGCAAAGGATGAGAGTTTTGATGAACAATTATAGATATAGTTGTAGAAAAATAATCATGTTGGGAAAAGAGAGGTTCAACTCCAATCTATCTCCCAAAGAGTGGGAGGAATTGAGAGAAAGTATGTATTCTGAAGAATATTTGGTAAATAGTAATAGAGTGATGCAGGAGCATCCTTGGTTCTTGGAAATCTTGCATCAACCAAAAATATTTTATTTTAGTTTTCTATTCTTATTTATGTTCTTGCTCAGTTCATGTTGGTGGATTCATCATATTTTCTCACCAGACCCTACGGATCTTTGTGTACATCGTGGACATGTTCTTTTTCCTTATTCCAAGATTTGGGCACGATTAGATCTTTTTTCGGCAAGTTATTACTTTTGGATTTCATGGTAGTTTCTTGAACTGACACCAAAATAGTTTTCAAGCCTAACGGCTAATTTGATTGTTCATGGATCATCCCCGTGACTTGTAGATCTCAATGGTGTGTTTCTAACTATTCCTTGGAGTGTCCCTAACCTTCATTATAGGTCCACACTTTATTCTATGCACCTGTTGATGGAGTAATTCAAATTTGAGGCTGACCTATACATGCGCATGTTACATTTTCTTTCCTTGGATAATGTGATGATCTATGGCCGACACAGATGTTTCCTAAGTCATGGATATGATATAAAGCTTGTAATCGATCATTAGAAGAGGATAGTCGAGTTAGTAGTTGATTGATTAGATTAAGATTGATCCGAATTGTAAGATTTTTCTCGCATATAGGAGCATATTGGAATGTTGTAATTAGGACATGTTATATCAAGCTTGTGAGCCGAATCTGTAAACTTGGATGTTGCCAGCCAAATGTAATGAGATTTCTGTTAATGAGAATATTTTCCACTGCATTTTCCTCCATATTGTGTGTTGCTTTCATTGTGTTACTCTTGCTACATGGTCTAGATTGTTCTCCTTGAGGACCCTCGTATCGTGGCTGCGCTAGATTGGTATCAGAGCAAGGTTCGTTCCTTGTGCGACCGTCAAAGTTTGTGAAGTCTTGTTGAAGATTTTTTGTGGGGTGGGGAAATGAGGATTCGACTTGCAGATGTAGGGGACTTGTGTAAAGATGACGGGAAGAAGAAATGGTAGAGGAAATGGAGCATGTGGAAATGTAGACCCTACTTTAATGGAGATGTTGAGAGGAATTGCTTCTAGATTAGATGAAGTTGAAATGGCATAGAGAAGAGGTCAACCAGTTGATGATGTGAGTGATGAAGAGGTAGAAGTACAAGAGGAAAGAGGAAGAGAAGAGAAACCTGGCCTTGATCAGGGAGAAGAGAGGTTCATAAGAGCCCTAGCTAGAGCGAATACAAAATCACATTTCAATCCATTGGATTATAATGGTAAGTTGGATTCAAAAGAATTGTTTGATTGGATAATAGAGATGGAAAAGTATTTTGAATTTGAAGGTACCACTAAAGATAAGAAGGTGAAGTTTCTTGTAAGAATTTGAAAGGACATGCATCCCTTTGGTGGTAACATTTTTAAACAAATAGACAAAGAAGAGGAAAGGAAAAGATAAAGTCATGGGATTGTATGGTGAACAAGTTGAAGACAAAGTTTATGCCTATAGATTATCAGATTAATTTGTTCAAGAAGTTGCAAAATTTGAATAAAAAAGATTCAAGTGTGATAGAGTATACTGAGGAGTTCTATAAGTCTAATATCAGATCTGGACATTCAGAGGATGAGATTGAACAAGTAGTCAGATATGTGAATGGTCTAAGGTTGTCTATATAGGATGAGATCAGTTTGATTAAGTTGCAAAGTGTGGAAGAGGCATATCAGTGTGCCCTAAAGGAAAAAGAGAAGCTGAATAAAAGACATGAGCAAAGACAAAGAGGAAGAGGTGGAAGATTTCAGAGAGGAAGAACTTTTACTGGAGGAAGAAGAGGCTCTTTTACAGATCAAAATAAAGATAAGGAAGTTAGTAAGAATGATAATGCGTATCATAAAAGTGATGGAAACTCTTATAGAAGAGGAGGATATGGTGGTTACTAGAATGAAGGTTATAGAAGGGATGATAAGGAGAAAAAAGTATTTATGGGAACTTGCTTTAAATGTGGTGGAGAAGGACATAGAGCATTTGAATGTAATTAGGGAGAGACAAGCAGAAAGAAAGAGAGCAACAGAAGAACAACCTTTGTTGAGGAAGAACATGTTGGATCATCTAATAAACAGAAAGATGGAGAAGTGTTGGTGAATAGAAGGGTATTATTACAAAGTGAGTTAGAGAAGGAACCATTGAAGATAAAGAATTTGTTTCGGACTAGATGCAAGGTAGCTGGTAAATGTTGCAAGGTGATTGTTGATAGTGGAAGTTCTGAGAGCCTAGTTTCAGAAGAGATGCTAACTAAATTGAAGTTGGAAAGGTTGAAACACCCAAAGCCCTATCAGGTAGCTTGGATTCAAGATGAGCATAAGATACTGGTAAGTGAACAATGTTTGGTGAAATTGAAGATAGGAAATTATCATGATGAATTTTTGTGTGATATTATGCCTATGGATGTATTCCATGTTTTTTTGGGAAGACCTTAGTAGTATGATAGACGGGCTATTCATGATGGAAAGAATAACATATATACCATTGTTTCTAATGGGATGAAGTAGACTTTGTTTCCCTTGGAAGATGTTCCTATAGTTGACGTTTGTATGAGTACTAGAGTTTGTCTGGTTGATGGAAGGAGATTCCTTGATGGGTTGAGATATGAGAATGTGTGTTATTCCTTGGTGCCTAAGAAGGCTGAAGAGTTGAGGTATATAGAAGAACAACCAGATGAGATAAAGGAGTTACTAACAGAGTATGAAGAGATCATTTTAGATAATGTACTTGATGGATAACCACCTGTGAGGAGTATTAGTCATTTTATGGACCTGATTCTTGGAGCTAGTTTGCTTAATAAAGCAACACACTGGATGACACCGACAGAGAATGAAGAGTTGACTAGACAAGTACAAGAATTTTTGAGAAAGGGTTTGATTAGAGAAAGTTTAAGTCCATGTGTAGTACCTACTATTCTTGCACCTAAGAAGGATGGAGAATGGAGGATGTGTACAAATTCTAGAGCCATAAACAAGATCATGGTGAAGTATAGATTTCCTTTGCCCCAGATGGATGACATTATGGATTGTATGAATGGAGCTAAATATTTTACAAAGATAGACTTGAAGAGTGGATATCATCAGATTAGAATCAGAGCAGGAGATGACTGGAAAACAACATTCAAGACAAATGAAGGATTGTATGAGTGGTTGGAGATGCCTTTTGGATTGAAAAATGCACCGAGTACTTTCATGAGGTTGATGAATGGGGTACTAAAGAAATTCTTGGGTAAGTTTGTGATTGTTTACTTGGATGACATCTTGATTTTCGGTAAGAGTAGAAAAGAACATTTGTTGCATATCAGACAAGTTTTGCAGAGGTTGAGAGAAGAGTAGTTGTTGACAAACATTAAGAAGTGTAGTTTCATGAGGGAAGAATTGGTATATCTGGGATTTGTGATATTTGTGGATGGATTGAAGATGGATCCTAAGAAGGTGAAATCAATTGTTGAGTGGCCTGCATCGAATAGCATTGGAGAGATAAGATCATTTCATGGATTGGATAGCTTCTACATAAATTTCATTAGGAATTTCAGTTCAATTTGTAGCCCTATGACAAAAGAATTGAGAGGAGATAAGAAGGATTTTAGATGGGCATTTGGAGTAGACCAAAGTTTTGAGTTGTTGAAATAGAATGTGACTGAGCAACCTGTGTTGGATTTATCGGATTTCATTAAGGTATTTTAGGTAGACTGTGATGCAAGTGGAAATGCAATTGGAGCAGTATTGAGTCAAGAAGGAAGACTAGTGGCTTATTTTAGTGAGAAATTGAACGATGTTATGAGAAGATATTTAATGTGTGATCAAGAATTTTATGCCATAGTTCAAGACTTGAAGAAGTGGAGACATCACTTGTTGCCTAACGAGTTTGTGTTGTATATAGATCATCAAGGATTGCAATATTTGAACAGTCAAGGTAAGTTGAATTAAAGACACATGAGATGGGTAGAGTTCTTGCAGAGTTATACTTTTTTTTTGAAGCATAGGAGTGGAAAGTCAAATAGATTTCTTGATGCTTTGAGTAGGAGAAGGAATATGCTGGAAGAGATGAGAGTGGAAGTACTAGGCTTTGATGAATTGAAGAACTTGTATGAGGAAGACCCAGATTTTGTAGAACCTTGGAGAGCTTGTAAAGAACTAGTCATGGAGGATAGGAGTCAATGGTTGGATTATTTCATTTAGAAGGATATGTTGTTCAGAGGTAATCAGTTGTGTATACCCCAGAGTTCAATGAGGGATAACCCAGTGAAAGAAAAGCATAGTGGAGGTTTGTCAGGACACTTTGGAATTGATAAGACAAGAGCATTGGTGAATGAGAACTACTTTTGGCTACAGATTCATAAGGATGTTAGGAAATTTTTGCAAAGTTGCAGAGTTTGTCAAGTTGCAAAAGGGAGTAGTCAGAATGTTGGGTTGTATAAGCCTTTGACAGTTCCAGAGAGACCTTGGGAGGATATCAGCATGGATTTCATTCTTGGTTTTCCGAAGACACAAAGAGGTAATGATTTTGTATTAGTAGTGGTGGAAAAATTATCTAAGATGACACATTTCATGCCTTGTAAGAAGACAATAGATGTAGTACATGTAGCAGACTTGTTTTTCAAAGAAGTGGTTAGATTGCATGAATTACCTAGGAATATTGTTTCAGACAGGGATACAAAATTTGTTGGATATTTTTGGAGGACATTTTGGAAGAAGCAGAAGACAGACTTGAAGTTTAGTTCTACTTTTCACCCACAGACTGATGGATAGAAAAAGTTAGTGAATAGGAGTTTGGGAAATTTTCTAAGATATTTGGTTGGAGAGAAGACCAGAAGTTGGGATTTAGTCCTTGCACAAGTAGAGTTTGCTTACAATAATTCAGTGAATAGGAGTATAGGAAAGACACCTTTTGAGATTGTTATAGGAGTTCATCCTAGAGGTATATCAGATTTGAGGGATATCAACATGGAATATAAAAGGAGCATAGAAGTAGAAGAATTTGTAGAACATGTGAAGAAGGTACATACTCAAGTGAAACAACAATTGGAGGATATGAAAAAAAAGTATAAGGAGAAAGTAGATGAAAAGATGAGACAAGGAATTCAAAGTTGGAGATGAAGTGATGGTGTATTTGAGGAAGGAGAGGTTTCTAGTTGGAACATACAGTAAGTTGAAGATGAGGAAGTTTGGACCCTATAGAATTTTGAGGAAATTTGATTTAGGAAATGCATATGAAGTGGAGTTACCAGATGGCATGGGTATATCGCCTATATTCAACATTGTAGACCTACACCAGTACCATGAAGCAAAATTCAGTGAAGATAGTGAGGTAAGATTGGAAGATCAGTTTCCTAAGCAGTAGTCATATGAGATTGAAGAATTTTTGGATGTCAAAGATGGGAGGAAGACTTGTGGAACACAATACAAAGAATACCTTGTGAAGTGGAAAGAAAAACAAGTGGAGGATTCTTCTTTGATTTCTCAGGCTGAGGTAGACCATCTTGGTTTTCCTTTAGCCCCAGCAAAGTGAGGGACTCACTTTTCATTAACCCCGAATGTCTGATGCAGGAGCATCCTTGGTTGTTGGCAATCTTGCATCAACCAAAAATATTTTCTTTCAGTTTTTTGTTCTTGTTATGTTCTTGCTTAGTTCATATTGGTGGATTCATCATCTTTTCTCACTAGACCCTGCGGATCTTTGTGTACATCGTAGAAATGCACTTTTTCCTTATTCCAAGATTTGTGCATGATTAGATCCTTTTTTGACAAATTATTGCTTCCGGATTTCATGGCAGTTTCTTGAACCAACACTAGAGTAGTTTTCAAGCCTAATGGCTAATTTGATCATTCGTGGATCATCCCCGTGACTTGCAGATCTCAACGGTGTGTTTCTAACTGTTCCTTGGAGTGTCCCCGACCTTCATTATAGGTCCACACTTTATTCTATGCACCTATTGATGGAGGACGACCTATACATGAACACGTTACATTTTCTTTCCTTGGATAATGTGATGATCTATGGCCAACGCAAATGTTTCCTAAATTGTGGATATGATATAAAGCTTGTAATTGATAATTAGAAGAGGGTAGTCGAGTTAGTAGTTGATTGAGTAGATTAAGATCGATCTGAATTGTAAGATTTCACTTGCATATAGGAGCATATTGGAATGTTGTAATTAGGACATGTTATATCAGGCTTGTGAGTTGAATCTGTAAGCCTGGATGTTGTCGGTTGAATGTAATTGAGATTTATGTTAATGATAATATGTTCCTTTGCATTTTCCTCCATATTTTTTGTTGCTTTCATTGTGTTACTCTTGTTGCATGGTCTAGATTGTCCTCCTTGAGGACCCTCCTACTGTGGCTACACTACAAAGGAAAGAGAGCAAGAGATAATGTGAGGGCTGGATATACATTTGGCCAAGGTGGGTTGCACACTAAAATGGATAAGCTTCCAGTAAGTATATAGATTTTTTGTTCAATTTACATTGTTTTATTTATTTCAATTGTTTATTGAACTGACTATATGTTGAAATTGACATTGTATTTTAGGTGGAAAACAATAATAGAGAAGCAGGTGTAGAAGATATTGTCAATTATATGGAAACACTAGATGCTAGTAAATCTAAGAGTAGGATGGAGTTGAAATCTAGTTCATCAACAAAGATTTCACAACCATTTTTTCAATGCATAGTAGGAACCTTTGTAGATCATGCCAACTCATATGAAGTAGGGTACCAAAAGGTAATGAGTTGTATATTAGGTCTTAGTCAACAAGTTATGCAGTTGGTTGAAACCGTTAACCCTATGGTTTTTGCATGGAATTAGCATAAATCCTTGGATTCAGATGAGGTAAGAGGCTCTATTGATCTCATTTATTTTTGTTTGGCAGTTCTATATAAAAATGCCTCTTAATATGTAGATTATTGAAATTTGAGCATAGGAGAATCCAACCCAATTTCTTTATTGTTGGAGTGATCCAAAAAATGTTCTTTTGGAAAAATTTATAGCTTGCATTCTTTACTTGAATATTGAATGATTTGTTTTTTTTTTTTTGCACGATGGTTAAACCACATGCAGAGCAATTTTTTCAAAGCAATAGGAAAAAAAAAACTCCTTCATGGTGTCAACAGAGCTGCCGATATTGATAGTGATGAAGTGGACAAGAATGCGCAACACAATCATCTTAGTTGTCTTGGAGTTGAGGTAATTAATATAATAGTTGGCAGTTATCTATCCCAATGTTTTGTCATTCTTCATGCTTAAAATGTTCTTTTGGACAAAAAATTATAGCTTTTGCATTCTTTACTTGACTTATATTAATTTTTGCATGATGATTAAACCACATAATGCAAAGCAATTATACGAAAGGATAGAAAGAAAAACACCCTGTCAATAGAACACTCTGCCTGGACAACTTAATGTCTATAATGACATTGATAGTGGTTATGATGATGAACTCAACAAGAATGCACATGATATTCATAGTGGTAGTCATACTGAACTCGAGGTGAGTGTTATTAAACCACATGCATGTAAGTACCATTCAAGTAAGTAATGGTTGTTTTATTATGTAAATAAGGGTAATCATTACCTATTTGATAGAAGCTTGTTAGAATAGTAGTGAAGCATAATTAGCTAGTATAAATAGATTATGGAATTAAGGGAGAACATATAGCTTACATATGGAAGCTCAGAGCTTAGTTGTAATAGATTAGTTTATAAAAGAACATACAATAACTTATTTGTTCTAAGACATAAGACATTACATACAGCTGTTAAAAGCAATATAATGTGTGTTTTATATCTCAATATAATGTGTATTTTTTTGTTTTTGCAGACATTTATTGATAAAATCCATGAAGGGGGTACAGTTGAGGTGTTGGATCCACATGATGGTGTTGTTGTGGAAATTGGGAAGATTCACTCACTATATATTATACATGAAGTCAAATTGAAAGGAACAGGAGATGCAAATGTACTAATTTTATAGGTCTCAAGTAACATACCCTTTCCTCATCTAGATAGAATAGATGGATCTATTCATCTAAAAGAGAAATAAGGGACCTTCGCATGGTGGTCACTAAAATATTTAAAAAAAATCAATGTTAGTCGTAAGTGCAAATGAGAAAAATAAGGGTTAGCAGCAGTAGAGTGTGGAGAGTGAACTTGTAGATAGAGAATGTACTGAGCCTGAATAAGTTGAACCCAAATAAAAACTAGAAAATATAATTTGGGTATACATTCTATGAGTAGAATAGAGAATGTTCTATCTTACTACACCTGCAATGTAAATCCCCTTGATTATGTTTTTCTCTTTTTGTTTGGGTTTCGCTCATTCAAACTGGTGGATTATAGAAGATGGGATATGTTGTTGTGTAAACAGTAGACACAAAGAATAGGGGTACAAAAAAAGAAGCAAATATAGAGTAAATAAAGAGGTGTAGAGAAGAGGAAAAGTTGCAGAGAGTGCAACATACATGTATGTGCAGTTGCAAATAAGTTACAACATAGAATTATCATCAAAATTGTAATATATTGCATAACCAAAAAAAGACACTGTAACTTAGTTTTCTCAATCATAGCACTGAGAAACACACTTTGTAATAGTACATTTTTTAAAGCAAAGACACATTTATGTCTTGTATCTATTGTAAGAACATGTTTTCTCAATAAAATTTTAGTATTTTTCCTTCTTAATAGTCGTTTCATTATGTGCAAATTAATGATTGATTATGTTTTTCTATGTTTCTATATTTTTAAACCTCAATTAAAGCATTTTCTCATTTCCAAGACTTATAGGTAGAAATCAATGAACAAAAATAATTAAATAAACTACCAATTGACTAAATATACTACCAACTGACAAAAATTGTTGAATAAATATGACTAAATATAATAATTATGTAATTAATAAACAATGTATCAATATACCTATCAGTTGACAAAAATCAGTGAACAAAAAAAATTAAATAAACTACCAAATTGATCAAAATGATGATTAAAATTAATGACTGAATACACTACCAATGGACAAAAATCAGTGAATAAAAATGACTAAATAGGTGACCAATTAACATCAATCAATGACTGTTGATAAGGGTGTGGTTCGCTGGTCAAGTCGCTTGGTTGTAGTGATGGCCCCACCAGGGTTCAAACCCTCGCTGGGCTAATAAGCTCGCGGGTTTGGTAGTATCTTGTGGTTTCTTGTACCCGATTCATAGCTCTAGTCAAAAGCATTTACCCCTAATAATATGGGTGCATTGCACCTTTAAAAAAAAACATCAATCAATGACTAAATTAATGACAAAATATATTAGTGAATAAAAAAATGACTGAATAAGTGACCATTTTAAAACAATCAATGACTAAATTAACGACTAAATTACACACTACCAAATCAATCAAATGAACGACTACATAAATGGCTAAATCGATCAATCAAACTACTAAATTAAAGAAGCAAGTCGATCACTCAGATGAATAAAGCGATGACCAAATCAATCAATCAAGCGACTAAATTAATGACCAAATCGATCAACCAAATGACTAAAACTAGTTTAATCATCAATTCAGTAGTACTATAAAGGATTGGAAATAAACTACTAGTCATGCGACCATGTTTAGTCATTTATAAGCAGTTTTTAGTAGGTTTTTTAGTCACATATTGTTGTTTTTATACTAGTGTAGGATGTATCAATGTGTATTTTTCAGGTTAGATGAGCATGATTAGCATATTATATAAAACCCAAAGAACTATCGAGTACAATGAAAGAAAATACAAGAAATATTATACCAATTATTCCTCGAAGCTTCCATGAATCATCTCCATAGCACCTTCTAGCTTGCAGCGTATGATTGTTTCCCTCAGATTTTGTGTGTGAGCAAATGACTATGACAAAACCCTATGCAAGTTTTAAAGGATTTGAATGACAAATAATGACTATGCCTATGACAAGTAATCCAATTCAATAAACTAAATGCCAAGGATGCAAGTAAAATCTAAGCGTAAATATGTCAGAATAATGAAGTGGTCCCGAGAATGTGAGAAAATTGGCATTTTATAGAAAATGCAATTTTGGATGGACAGACGAGATTGAAAGCTAACAGAAGCCTAAAATTAGTGGACGAGATTTCATGTTACAATCCCTAATTAGGGTTAGGGAAAAAACTTGAAGTGGCCAAGATGTCATTTGATAGAATAAAATCGACGGTTGAGAATAAATGTGATAATTAGCCAAAAAGATAAAGATTTTCGAAAATCAAGAAGATAAAGACTGCTTGATTTGTGAGATTCGAAAAATCAATAGGATAAAGGTTGAACTAAAAAATAGATTTGGAAAATCAAGAATTTGCTCAATTACTTGATTTTTGGAAGAAGATTACCATTTTGAATTAAATTAATTCAAAATATGGATTTTGTGTGACAGTAAATAATTGATTTTCAAATTATTTACCAAAATGAAGTGACAGTTAATAAAATGAGAGAAATGTTAAATTAGGTAATTAAATAATTAAAGATAATTATTTAATTTAGAGGATTATGACCGATAATTAAATAAATTAATAAATTCATTTAATTATGAGAATTAGTGACATATTAAATAAATAAATAGAATTCATTTATTTAATAATCAAGAAGAATAAATGAACAAAGGTAATTAAATAAATTAAGAAATTTATTTAATTGTAAGAGGACAATAGACGCTTAGTGACATATTGAATAAATAAATATAATTTTATTTATTTAATAATCATGAAGAATAAAAGGACATGAATTAATTAAATAATTATGAATTATTTAATTAATAGTCGAATGTGGACCAAGGACATAATTCAATGTCATAATTATGCTAGGACGAAAGTGGTAAAATAAAGCTTGCAGCCCTAGGTCATTTTTAAGTGTCTACATTTTGCCCCTCTTTGTCATAATGTAGCATGTCGCATTGTGACAAAAAAATAAGTTAAAGTCATGCCATAGTGAAGGTACAAAGTATCGATGCCCCCTTAGGAAAATTTTTGAATTTTGGCTAGGTGACAGAAAAATTTGGAAAGTGTCGATAAGTCAATTTAATGATTAGAAAGACAATGGTGCAACCAGTTTTGAATTTTGGCATGTTTAGAGCACCCAAAAGGGTGATCAAAGTTGGTCAAAAGGGTCTACAGTAATAAAAGAGTTGACAAATGTTATTTTGACTTTATAAATAGGTTGAAAAAGGGGTAAAAGTCAGTTCATTTTCACTATTCACCTTAGCAAATTTGAGAGTGCCAAGCGAAGAGGACTATAGAAAACATGGTGATTCTAGTGACTGAGCATCATGGAGAGATTGTGCAGACCTATAGGTGACTCGAGGGCTCAGAGCCAATAGTATGTACCCCTAACCCACTTTGTCATTTTATTGTTTTGCGTGCAAAATTTAAGGTTTTAGAGTCAATAACAATTATGCTGCGATGCATATGCGTGCGTGTAAGCCGCATTTGCATTCATGTTTGATGCATTTAATGGATCACGAAGTAAGTGCCTAGGATTCATAGGATAGAGCCACTGATTGTGTCCCATTCGCAAGAAATCATGATGCATTCACTAAAACGAACCACAATTGATAGTTAGAATGAAGCATTTGCAATAGTGTGACGCATTTGAGGTCCAAAATGACGCATATGCTGAAAGTCACAATGCAAGCGCTCTGTTGCGACGCAAACAACAGACATAACGACACATTTGAAACATTGCGATGCAATTGAAGTATGGAACGACACAAACACTTTCTCGTGACGCATTTGAAGTCAACACAACGCATTTGACTTTGACTTTGACCAATGTTGATTTTGATGGGTTTCAAATTTTTAATGCTTTTGAGTGACACAAATGATAATGATGATTGTCTATAATGTGCTAACGTGTTGTTTGATCATGTGCAGAGACAGCTAGCGCCCATGTATACTCGAGAGAGCAGGCCATCGACCTTCCGATTCTGAGATCAGCTAAGTCTGCGAGAGTGACGACAATTGATATAGCTGGGTTTGTATTATGTTGCCTATATGCTTGTTATTCGAGTGAATAGGGGACTATTGACTGCATTGTGTGAGAGATGGCACTCAGAGACATGTTCTTTCCATTTGTCAATAGCAGAGGCTACCGTGACGCGGGAGGATGTCTACTGTATTCTCCATTTTTTGATTCGAGGAGAGCGGATCATCTATGACCCTCAACATGGTTATTAGACATTTATAGCCTACTATCACGATGAGGTTGCAGGACTTGGCATTAAGGGATACGAGATCCACTGGGATTTTATGGTAGAGCACTATGGCTGGTTTGATGCACTGCTAGCGACATTGATTAGCGGAGTACTGATTCCTGACTACCGTGGACATGGGTTTCCAATTGGGTGGGGTGATGTTCTAGTGGGCATGAGGCGAGACAAGACAGTTTATGCCTGGGGGCCCTGCTTGTTAGGCATGCTTTACCATTAGCTCCACGAGGTGGCCTATAGGAGGGCACATAGCATTGGGTGTGGCACAACACTGCTGATGATATGGGCCTGGGAGCATGTTGGCCATATTATGACCTCCTATCTAGATACCACAGCTAGCCAAGGGGATGTCATATGCTTATTACTATGCCAGTGTTCTACATCATATGAGGGTTGGAGAGATAGGTTGGTGATGCCATCGTATTGAAACCATGATTACATTCATTTGGAGGCCCTACAGAGGCTGGGAGCAGTGGGATGATGAGGATGACCACCTCAATTTATATAGATAGTATCGTTACCTAATTGGGAGGATAGTGCAGAGGGAGTTCATCAAGGAGATGTATCTGCCACATCGTGTATTGACACAGTTTGGAGAGCAGCAGGGTGTATCAGTAGGAATAGCCAAGTATGCCAGATCTTCGAGGGAGGGAGCCTAGGGTTCGCCTATTCCTATATTGTTTGCAATGCAACAGATTGATGATTTAGTGGCGCATCAGTGGGGATGGAGGGGTGGGATTGCAGATTTGAGGATGACCGCCGACTTTGACTTGTGGTGGCAGGCATGTTAACCAGTGCCACTAACAGATCCAGATGGTCCAACACTGATTGATAGGAGATCAGTGATACCTCGTGTGCCACGAGCCAGGCGAGGGGGCAGAGGGGGGGATGGAGGTAGGGATGGAGGTAGAGGTTGAGAGGGAGACAAAGATGACAAAGAAGATGGGGATGATGAAGGGGATGGCTAGAGATGGAGGAGAGATGGCAGGAGGTAGGGTGGGAGGGTGAGACAGTGTGTAGTGACAGGGGCATTGGATGCCATCCTAGAGGCAGGCAAGGAGGAGAGAGAGGAGGAGGAGCCTAGGCGAGAGAAAGAGAGTGTAGGTCACGAGCACGTGGCCAAGGAGGAGCATGTGGCTGAGGAGGAGGCTAGACAAGATTAGGAGGTCGAGGAAGAGGAGGTTTGACCAAAGGCCGAGATGGACATTGATATGCTATGAGAGGAGGGAGTTAGAGGAGAGGAGGATATAGGGGAGGATGATGAGGATGAGGCCATTGGTGAGGCTGATAGACTGCTTAGATGGAGTATGGTGGAGGGAGATGAGGAGGTACCATCCATCTCGGCATTGCCCCATGACGCCATGATAGACCAGAGGGTGGAAAACTTACAGAGGAGACTGGATGAGAGTGTTGCACAGGTCAAAGCAGTGTAGTCAGAGCTAGAGGTGACTTGGGTAGAGCAGGATTAGGCAGTGATCCGCTAGTAGGAGGTAGCACAATGGTGTATAGAGTTTGCACAACTATGTAAAGGACCATTGGCAGATCTAGCTTGGGAGTTTGGCAGGATTAACGTATGGATTGGGAAATACAAGAAATTATATGAGGAGGTCATGCCAACCGAGATGAGAGATCCCACTCTAACCAGGACACAGATAGGTAGTGGCAACAGGTCGGGCAGTGGCAGTGGGAATCGAAGTAGTGCAGGGGGCTCGACATCTTCAAGGCATACCTCGAGTCACAGGTCCCATTACAGACACTCCTCTAGTCATAGGTCAGGGCACTCACATGGGTCATTGGGTTTAGGCCATACATCGGTACTTGGTCTGCCTCCAGTGATAGAGCCTTCAGCCTCACAGAGTCAAGCTACAATGTCATCACAAATGTATTTTACTGTGGAAATGATGCCATCAGTGTCAGTTCCATTGGGTTCATAGATAGAGGCTGCTATAGTTCCACCGATTACCTTAGTGCCAGTCACAGGTCCTCAGTCACCACATTCTTTGCCACGAGGGGATGAGGAGAGCGCTTCATAGGGACATGCTTACTATATGCAGATTCATGTTTCGGACTTTATGTTATGACACACTATGTATTGACTATCGAGCCTGCAAGCTCTATTTTTGGGATATCTCTTGACTTTATCCTGTGATATTATATTTTTTGAGATGATGCTATATATATGATGCAGTTTTGATGCAACCTACATGTGTGTTATGTGATGTTATTTGATTTATGCACTATGATGAATGATGGATGATTTATGTTTGATATGCATTTATGATGGATGATGGTATTTATTTATATGTCCTATCATGTATGTCCTATGATGGTTACTTATAATGTGATGTCATGATAAATGCAATGCTTATTTATATGTCATGCTGACATTATGCCATGGATGATGATGATATAATGTATTTATTTGAATGGATGCCATGTTTATGATTATGCTAATGCATGACTATGTATAATGCGATATATAATGAAGTGTATATGATTTGATGATAAGGATGATGCAATGTCTATATGATTATGTATGCACTTATGTTTTTGTATGTCACAAGATATCATCGAGAGACGAACGAGAGAGGATGACAAGACAAAAGGAGATGCATGTTAGTTCCTAGAGAAAATCCTTCAAAACTTTACCATAGAACTTTAATATTTATTGCTCTTTAATCATCGTTGGGAGATTATTGTAATGGCCAATAAACACCATGATATGACATAGATCAAGGTGTGAAAGGTCATACCGCCACATAAGACAAGAAGTCACAGACAAGGATGATCATGAATCATACTAAGGGCATAGTTGCCCCAGTCTTTTTGTCATAACCAACCACAATCAGAAAAAGACAAGAAGGACAAGTCATGAAACGTCGTTTCTTCTCTAAATCCTGTTCCCAGGACATCTCGAGAAACTAGCAACATGATTTCCAAAAGGACAAAATAAAACCATGATCATGATACATCATTGTTTTTCTAAATCTCGTAGTCAGGACATTGCTGAAAAACTAGTAACATAAGTGTCGAAAGACAAGACAAACGTCATGATACGTCACTGCTTCTCTAAATACTATTGTCGGGATCTCGCTGAAAAACTAGTAACATGATGAAAAACCAAAAGGCAAGTACCAAGTGTTTTCCAAGTGTGTATGGATGTCGAGTGTCTTAATGTCAAGATGTCAAGTCTAATGATGTCGAGATGCCAGGGTGTCAAGGTTTTGACGATGCCAAGATGACGAATGCTGAAGATTACCAAATTCAGGAAGGAAACATCCTAAATAATGTTGATGCTGAGAGGATTGATCCCTAAACGTCAAAAGGGATCCCTCAAAATGCTAGTGACAGTGACAGTTTTGATGCCTAGGAAGGACACATCCTAAGGCATAAATGATAGAGTTTGTTCTTGAGAAGGACACATCTGAAAGATACCGATGTTGAGAAGGGTGATCCTTAAATGTCAAGAGGATCCCTAAAAAATGTCGGATGACAGTGACAATGCCTAGGAAGGACACATCCTAAGGCATAAATGAAAGAGGCTATTCTTCAAAAGGACACATCTAAAAAGATACCGATGCCGAGAAGGGTGATCCTTAAATGTCAAGAGGATCCCTCAAAAATGTCGGATGACAGTGATGATGCCTAGGAAGGACACATCCTAAGGCATAAATGACAAAGGCTATTCTTCAGAAGGACACATTTGAAAGATAACCAAGAGTTGACTATTTGACTACTTATGATAATGTAACTTGTTTTGACCAAATTTGATTGAAGTTAACTGAATTGACTTATGTCGACTACATGTCGATGTTTGTCATGCTGGTGTAATTGTCACGTTTGAATAAATGGTTGGCATAATTTGGTTGCAGTAATTGGCTTATTTTGAGATGATTTTTTGACTTGAAGACTTTTTGATGTGTGTGCTAGTGTAATGTCATGAACCCTAATAAACTACCTAGTGCGGCCTCGGGGGCTCATCGACAGATAGCCTTGCCTACGTCATACACTCAGAGACCTTGTAGTTCGACAGGACCAATGATTTTGTCTTGATGACAAAAGATTGATTCATGATTTTAATGTTGAGAAAACTAAAAGGACTGGCCTAATGTCTCAGGAACTCAAAGATGAGTCTTGCCTATGTAGCAAATGCACAAAGACAATGTAGTTCTGACAAATGGAAAAGACTGACTAATTTGATGGACTTGACAAGAAATCACTCTGTTTTTGCATTTTCTAGACATTTTGATTTTGTTGGGGTTGCTTTAGGACGTTTTTAAATTTTTAGGTCTTTCTTCAGGACATTTTACAATGTTTTAGGTCTTTCTTTAGGACATTTTGTGATGTTTTTGTCTTTTTTAAGGATATTTTGTGATGTTTTGTCTTTTTTCAGGACATTTTATGATGTTTTTGTCTTTTTTCAGGACTTTTTCTAATGTTTTTGTCTTTTTTGGATTTTGACGTTTTATGATTTTTTGGACTTTTGACAGTTTATGATTTTTTTTTTGGACTTTTGTCTTTTTATGTTTTTTTTGTCTTTTTGAATGTTTTAAGAGGATCATGACAAATGCATGTGACTGATGCCTACACATGAGAATCCAAGGACAAACATGATTGTACCCCTAGTCAAGTTGAATACCAATTGATAGGTGATGACAACATTGTTTGATGTGGGAAGGACGCATCCCAAAAAAATGTGAGGACGATGATAATGTGACAAAAGTATCGAGGTCTGTAGCTGGGCCAGGAACAAAGTCAAGTAATGTTTTGGATAATGTGCTTGTATGGATTAGACTCGTTGCATTTCGAATGACTTGGTTAGGACTAGATGAGATGATGAAGTATCCTTAGACCATTTGACAAGGGAAAGCCAAGATAGGTGACAGACATGAAAGGATGAGAGGTGGCCTTGGTAAAGCATAGGAGACATGAGACTAAAGGAATTGTCATAAAATCTTCAAGGATTATGTCGCATAAGGATAATGATGTTTTCAAAGTAATGGCATGACGTTTCGTGAATAGTGTATGACCAAAGGATAGACATGTCAAGAGTTTTCCCAAAGCATGATTTATGTGTGCCTATTTTATGTCAAGATCAAGGTAGGTGGGAATTATATGGATCCAATGGTCGGATGTCAATGTCAAGAGGAAGGAATGGGAAATGAGACAACTTTCCCCCCAAGTGCAAAAGTGCACATAGATGATTTATTTTACACATGACGCCTGTTTTCTAGGTTTTCATTATGGTACTTATCCAGGGCGCCTATTTTCTAGGTTTTCACTGTTGGATGAAATTTGTCTCCTTACTATTTTCTTGACTTTTTGAATTTTTTGGTGTCACCAAGATGCCTGTTTGCTAGGTTTTCATCAGGGTGACAATTTTTTTATTTTTCATTTTTTTTGTAATTTATATTTCTGGATAGCCTTGATGCTTTAGATGACCATTGACTATTTTGAATCCAATGATAGTGCTAATGTAGATATTGGGGTCATGATATGCCAATAATGACCTTTTTGAAGCAATTATCGCATCAGGATCATAGCGTTTGCATACAACTGATTGATGTCATTGTGATCCTTGTCAACACTAAAGTTGGAATTATCAGAATATACATGTCGTGATAGAGTGCCATGAGGGTCCTTATGATAAAGAGTTGTTGCCATGATGTGATGGATTTGTGACATGGTATCTTTGGACTTTAGGCGACATGTAGGATTATGACAAATGATGGTAGATGTGGAAAGGTTGTTTGGACGTTTGGATGAATCACTTTTTATTTTCCAAACTTGGGATGGTGGATGACGGATTTTGGAGGGATGGTGTTTGGAACTAACACCTTTAGATGCCTTGCTTGATGACCATTTTGAAGGAGGTGGACATGTGTTATATGTGGGAGTCCTTTTTTCTTGTGGCTCCACATTGTGATTGAATTTTTCTTTTGACATATTTTATTTTCTTGATCCACTTGTCTTTGGGATCCATTTTAATTTCATCTGTCCACTTGTCTTTTTGTTTAATTCAATGGGCTTTGACATCTGATTTTGTTCTTGTTGGTTCCAAAGGGAAGGTTTAAGATGTTGAGAATGACAGTTTATGGTGTGGGTGGATGGGGTGTTGGCAACAATCTTATGACAAGGAATACTCATGGACTCCATTTTGACATTTGTATCTGACAAGGTTGCCCCCAATATCGAGGAGATTCCACTGACATCATTTGATTTGCTGACTGAAGAATAGCCAAGACCTTGATGTCTATAATTTTCCTGGAGCTGTATTGGTTCTTGAATGCCTTGCTCATGTATTCCTGGTCCTTTTCCTTGATATTGCATACTTTGACAGATTTTGTTTGCAATGGGGTATTTATTGTTTTGAAATCAAGATTTTAACCCATCACAATGTATGTGGACACTATTACCTAGAATGTTTTCATCTGCAAGGAAGCTTGCTCTGAAAAAGATAAATGACCCTAGTTGATAAAGTGTCTTAGCTTCATTGCCATGTTGGACATATTTTTGATTGATATCTTTGACCTAATTTTTTGATGTGTCAGGTTCAGATTCCACACTATTACATGGAATATTCTCATCTGCGAGAAAGCCTACTTTGATAAAGACGGATGATCCTAGCTGATAAGATGTCTTAACTTCAATGAAATGATGGAATTTTTTTTTATTGATATCTTTGATTTGATTTTGTGACGTTTCAGGTTTAGATGATTCTATTGGTGCTTCCAAGTCAATGTCAAAGCCGTCTTTATAGTCATTTTCATGGAGTCTAGTAAATTAGGGCTTGATCATTTGCAAATATGTCCATAGTGGAAGACTATTTTTCTATAGGAAGATCGTCTATGGGTCCAATGGAGGCAAGTGTCTCATTTTGGAAAGTGTCGATATGCAGAGCTTGGATATGTTCGTTATCAACTGTTTGACCATGAATGATGTAAAGGTCAAGGAGTGGGTTTTTTTGGACTTCTTGGTCAATGGTAGGGTCTAGGTCAAATATGGGGTTGTCATGGATGATATATTTGGGATTGGAGTCTTTTTCAAAGGTTGATGTATTTTGGATGTCATGATTGTCTTGAAGGATTTCTTGAATGGGGTGAAAGATAGGGACATGGGACGGACTACATTTTCCTTGACATGAGGGTGACGCTATAATGTCATGCTTTGGGATTTCATTTTTACATGTATCCTCAAGTTTAGACAATGGGATTTGACGTTGGACTATGATAGAATTTTCATGACTAAACGTGGCTTGTGAGGGAGTGACTTGAAAATGATTAATGGATGAAGGACTAGGATAAGACATGGGGACTTGGAATGGACTAGTATGTAAAGGATGAGGATATGCCATGGGGACTTGGATTGAACTAGTATGTGAATGACTAGGATATGACATGGAGACTTGGACAGGACTAGTATGTGAAGGACTAGGATAGGACATGGGGACTTGGATTGGACTGGTGGATGAAGGCCTAGAACATGGCATGGGGACTAGCACTAGATTAGTTGGTGATGACATAGGATATGACATGGAGATTTGGACTAGACTAGTGTAAGGTTGATTGAAATAGGACGTGGAGACTTGGACCGGATCGATATGGTATGATGTGGGGACCTGACATGAGTTGGTAGATAGTTGATAAGGCATGTAGACTTGGATGGGATTGATAGGTGAAGGGCCAGAATATGACATGGAGGTTTGGAATGGACTAGTGGACAATTGGCTTCCCTTGTCAAGGTTAGGATAAGGGTGATAAGTGGATGCTTGTTGTGAATCAATGGCAAGATTTATGTTAAGTGACTGTTGATGGTGAGGGTAGACGGATGGAAGTCCCAAAGTATTTATGTCAAAGCCCCGTGGTAACTTAGCCCCTTGGTCCAAAAGCATGGCTAGATACCTTTGAGGGTCATGTAAGACTAAGTTTTCTATAGAGGCTATATCAGGATTTTGCATTGTAGCTTCTAAGTCTTCTGCATATACTCATCCAGTTTGGTCTCTTTGTATGAATGGTTCAGAAGGATTTTGTGATGAAGATGGCATGTTCATGTTGTGAAATGGGTCAGAAAAAGTCCAATGTTGGTTCATGTCATAAGTGTTATTATCAATGTTGGGATTGAAATCTTGTCCAAAGTTTTCCATTTGTCTTCTCTATCTTTGAAGCCTAGTCTCAACCATAAAAGGGGATTTCTCAAATTAGGATGATAAGAATGACAACTAAATGTCAGGATGACGCTAGCCTATGTTTTTGGATAAAGGATGACAATGCAATACTATGTTTTTGGATTTTCGATAATAAGGGATGACAATGCGACAATTTTGTCCAAAGGATGTGGTGAATGTAAAATGAAGACTAGGATGACAAGTTATGACAATATTTTTTTTGTATTTTTTGAATAAAGGATGACAATGCAAGGTGATGATGATGTTTTCCTAAGGAAATGATTAATGCAAGATGACAAGGTTGTCAAGGCCAAAGTCCCAAATGAGGACTAAGATGATAATGTTGACTAAGGACTAAGATGATTAATGCAAAGTATAAGTTCAAAATGAGGACTAGAGGTGGACAATGCAAAGTCTAAGTTTAAAATGAGGACTAAAGATGGACAATTTTTGGAGAAAGGTTTTGCTTAACCACTCTAAGCTTGACTTATGTCTCAATTTAGGTTATCAAGGGACTTGCTAAGGGGACTAAATGGAAAGGTCGAAATGAAAAGTGAGCCTTCCTAGCTAGACTATTGAGTTGGGGGTTCTCAAAAAAAGGACAATGACCGAAAAGAGGAATAATGACTAAGTCCTAGGATAACCTAGTTTTGAAAACAATGGTTTTTTCAAAGTGTGGAGATTTGGCCTAATCCAAAGTTTTCCAAGATGAAACCTAAGGAAAAATTTATGCTAAAAATGATGATTATGATGCCTAGGGAATGCAACTAAAATTTGGAAATTTAAACCTATGGTTAAAATGAGAGCTAAGGAATTCAAATGATGGACGTTTTGAGCAATTTCAATTCTGGTTTCTGATAGAGGCATTTGAAAAACATGTTTTGATAGTAGGCTAAGATGTTTGGACTTGAATTCTGGTCTGAAACAGGGTTTATTTTAGTGCCAGTCAAATGTGTCGTTTGAGGTCAAAAATGCATTGTAGTGATCAAATGCGGTGTTCCAGGTTGCAAATGCATTGCAATTTTGCAAATGTGGCTTTACAGATTTCAATTGTGACTTAATTTAGCAAATGCGGCTTTTTAGATTACAAATGCATTGCAAGACAATAAAATGCAGTGTTTGGATCAACAAATGCATTTCAGCAGATCAAATGTGTTGCAAAGACTATCAAATGCGATGTGACAGTGATTTTGGTTTAACAAATGCAGTGCAAAATGTAAAAAGTCAACTTTTCTGATGTTTTGGTCAAAAACCCAAATTGTTTAAAGTTTGACTATTTATTTCTAGATGTTTGAGTGTTGTTTGTTTTGTTTCAGTATCCAGCAAACACTTGGCAAGCATGATATTTTGAAAATTAATCAAACACAAAAGAGAACAAGTACAATCCTATGGTTAAGCCAAGACAATATTCGCTAGATTCCATGTGGGTTTCCCTAGCTGCATATCAGTAGCATGTGAATTCAGAAGCTTGTTTGCACAAGCTCCCCCTTACAGTGCACTCTCTTCTTAGGTCAACCAAGCTTCCAACTCCCTGAAACTCCCATGACAGATTGATCACCTCTACTATAGACTATGAAGATTTGGATGCCTTCACACCGACTAGTGTTGCACTAGCAAATAGAAGGTTTTTGGCTACTACACAAAGGTGTTTAATTCAGACCCCCATTCGAGTGGCCATACATGGGGCGCAAGATTAATCTCCATTTAGGAGGCACTCCAGCCTGAAGAGGTTAAGCTCAACAGGGTTTTGGGGAGTACTACTTGGTCCATATGACACATCCACACTCATAATCTTAGGTTTTCCCTTAAGATTCACATTTATATATCGGTCGGGGGTAGCTTGGCTTTAGCTTTGTTGCCAGTTTGAGTCGCCTAGAGGTGATGAAATCCCCTGGAAAGCCAAATTTCTAGAGGCAATAACCATTTCTCTTACACCCAGTATCATGTGATTGCGCAACGAGAGAGGATATGATGATTATTACATCAAGGTTACACTGAAACAAAGTGGGTATGGCTTTCTAATCACCTAGTTTGCACAGGGTGAGAGCATATTCACCTACCACTTTCAAATACAGTCACTCAGTATTGCAAGCATGTTCATTTTATGTGCACAAAAATAAATATTCTTTACTCTAAAAAATAGCAGACACAATGTTTTGAAATAAATCTTGGACACTCGAATTTGCAAAAACACTTGTTAGGAGTTTCTTTGATTTTTAATCTTCGACAAACGTATGTTTATGCAAACCTACCAAAAAAAATTCATGAAAATCATACGGCAATGTGTCTTTTACTCATTTCTTCCATGATTCACCTCCATAGCACCTTCTAGCTTGTAGCGTATGATTGTTGCCCTCATATTTCAGTGTGTGAGCAATGACTATGGCAAAGACAATGTCCAAAGCAAGGTTTGAAGGATTTTAAAATGATTATAATGCTACCATGCAAATGATAAGCATTAGGATATGACTAAACTATGCCAAAATAAATCCTATGACCAAATGACAAGACTATAAGATTGCCTAAGAATCAATAATTATGCTAGAATGAAATATCAAGAAGTTGTGTCCCTCAAAATGTGAGCAAAATTGGCATTTTATAGAAAATGCAATTTTGGATGGATGACAAAGATTAAAAGTTGATGAAAGCCCAAAATTAGAGGTCAAGATTGTGTGTGACAACCCATAATTAGGGTTAGGAAAAATTTATTAAATGAGTGGCCAAGATGTCATTTGATAAAATCAAATTGGCAGTTGAGAATAAATGTGATAATTAGCCAAAAAGATAAAGATTTTTGAAAATCAAGAAGATAAAGACTGCTTGATTTGTGAGATTCGAAAAATCAATAGGATAAAGGTTGTACTAAAAAATAGATTTGGAAAATCAAGAATTTGCTCAATTACTTGATTTTTGGAAGAAGATTACCATTTTGAATTAAATTAATTCAAAATATGAACTTTGTGACAGTAAATAATCAATTTTCAGATTATTTACCAAAATTAAGTGACAGTTAGTAAAATGAAATCATTTTAAATAATTAATTTATTTAAAATGAGAGAAATGTTAAATTAGGTAATTAAATAATTAAAGATAATTATTTAATTTAGAGGATTATGACCGATAATTAAATAAATTAATAAATTCATTTAATTATGAGAATTATGACATTAAATAAATAAATAGAATTCATTTATTTAATAATCAAGAAAAATAAATGAACAAAGGTAATTAAATAAATTAAGAAATTTATTTAATTGTAAGAGGACAATAGACGCTTAGTGACATATTGAATAAATAAATATACTTTATGTATTTAATAATCATGAAGAATAAAAAGACATGAATTAATTAAATAATTATGAATTATTTAATTAATAGTCGAATGTGGACCAAGGAAATAATTAAATGTCATAATTATGCTAGGATGAAAGTGGTGAAATAAAGCTTGCAGTTCTGGGTCATTTTTAAGTGTCTACACAGGAAAGTTTGAACATAACTAGTTAGGTCCTTACATCATCACCGCAACATACAAATTTGGTGCCTATTAGTTGGATACTCTGGAGGGTGAACCATTATCCAATCCCATTAATAGAATTCACCTTTAGAGGTTCTATACATGACCTCTACAAGATCCCATGGGGTAAAAATATTAAAAAAATGGAAAAATTAAAAAAGAAAAGAGAAAGAAAAATAATCCATCCTATAGTGAAAACCATTTCGGTGGCACTTTGGATAAGTACCATGGTGAAAACTTGGAAAAAAGGCACCATGTGTAGTCAGCTTTCACTCTACCATCTATCACCATTCTATTTGATTATGTCCATTATAAACCTAAACTCAATATCCTTTGTAGTGAAGATTTTACCCATGGCCTTAAATTGGGTAACACTTAGCATCAATAACTTATCACATTCAACCATCCATAAAAAATGTCCTGTTCCAAATTGGGGGAAATTATCGACCTAAGGTTTCAAAAGGATCTTACACATGGTATCTAGGGATGTTATCACATAAATCCAAAAACATCAAAAAATATTGAACATTCAAAAACATTGAAAAATCAATCAAAACAAAAAAACATTCAAATATCCTTTGAAATTCCAAAAACATTCAAAGTCAAAAAAGCCAAAAATAGTGTCATTTTATACAGTCAAACTATGATGTCTTTGCATTTGTCATGCAGGCAAGGCCATCATCAATGAGTCCTTGAGGCATTAGTTTTGTCCTTTAGGGTTAGTCGAGGTCAAGTATTTTTCTTATTCTAGGTCTCACTAATAAGGTATCATTGGTCACAAATACCTTCAAACTACAATGTCTCTATGTTCATCACATAGGCATGGCCATCATCGATGAGCCCCCAAGGCATTAGGTCAGTCCCCTTAGGGTCTGTCATAAGTAAGTATTGCGTCACAGTCCAAATTGACTAATAAACTATTCTTTTGTAGACATCTGAAATGTTGAACACAAATGACATACCTTACATAGAATCAAGATTAACAAATCAATGAAACAAAAATAAGACACTACCCAAATAATCCTTCAAACTAGCATGTCAATTGTTTGCATATCTATAAAAGGTACCTATCAAATCAAAAATATTTTTTCTTATATAGGATGTGGATTTATCAAAACTAGGGTAGGCATCTTATATGAAATGTTTATTCCTTACATTGGGCATAATAGTTTTTATTGTGTACTTATTGGTAGACAAGAATATCCTAAAAGCTTGTTGACTTGTTTGT
This sequence comes from Sequoia sempervirens, assembly GCA_007258455.2. NCBI lineage: Eukaryota > Viridiplantae > Streptophyta > Pinopsida > Cupressales > Cupressaceae > Sequoia > Sequoia sempervirens. Next base: position 7,028,258 of record VDFB02274714.1, read on the forward strand.
TTCAGTTAATCTTATCTTTTTATCTGATTTATATTATTTCATACTCCTAAGATGCTCGATGATATCCACAAATGATTAGAGTGATGATTAGGGATGATGACAGTTCTTTATGTTTATTTTTGTCTATGGTCTGTCCTGATAACATATTGGGGCAACTAAGGTCCTTATGTGTGATTGAGATTCTATCTAGCATAATCCAAACATGCTATACAAGTCAAAGGCTAATCTAATGCTTTCTTGTATCAGGATAAACATGCTTTATGGAAATTTTCCCACATGTTCCTATAAGGGTCTATTGTCAGTAATCTAAATTAGGACACTCTTTGTTTGACATAATTAAATCTTTGACAAATGGATATTACTATCACCAAGGTTTGTCTCAACTTGGTGTACATCTTCCACTTGTCCATATGTTATATCTTTAAGAAAATGGAAACAAAAACTACCTTCACAATCCATGCTTAGGTATGCATACATCCACTTGTTCCATGTCCCATAATAAAACACTCTATGATGATAAAACATGTACTACTACAAGCTCAAGTAATATCAATCATTTTAACAAATTTGGATGAATGATCTATTTGAAAAAAATTCTTCGCTTCTTATTAACCATTTCTTTTCTTTGCACTAATAGTTCTACTAACAGGCTACGTAGTCATCTCAGTGGAATTTTATGACGTACCAAGAATAAATATATTAGTTGCATTATCTTGCTTCCATAAACATGTTAGAATATCATAAATAATCATGTGCATATAGATCATACATACTACATAAGAAAATTACAAAAAGATAAACCATATTGCATATCATTTTGCAAAACATCATCATCCATATAAAAATCATCACATATGGCATAACATGTTCCAAAACATAAATCCATCATTGTATATACAACATATAAGCATCAATAATGTCATCACATATAAACTAAATCCATACATCATGTCATACATGTAAGCATAATAAATATATCATATGCATCGATCCATTGATCATAAATAACATCATAAAAAACTATATGCATAACAAATAACACATCATATAATCACCTCCTAAATGGTGCATCTCATATATATCCACAAAAATAAGGGTCATAGTATAATAATCGAATATCAATAAAAAACATGGAACTTTCAGGCTCAGTCAAAAAATAATACATGTCTACATAATTAGGCACCACCAGTGTTGTCCCTATTCCAAAAGTAGAAGATTTTTCCTCTCTATGAACTAACTCACTGACCCATGACCCGTCCCTTTGAGAATTTTGTATTGAATAGAAAGGAGAAGGCTAAGGATGGGAAACACTCCCATTGCTCTGGGACCATCTAGAATGTGTCCTACTCTAAGATCAACTCATCACCTTAGTAAAACTAGGCTCTCTCTGTGATGGAGGCACGACCCTCTCATATAAATCTTGATAATACTACTCCTCTCTACTAGACCTATGAAGCTCTCAAGCCAGATCTGTGGTCCCACCATTGACTATACCAATAAAATATAGGTCACTCTAATCTTCTCATTGTGCTCAAATCACATACATATCTCTCTCGACTCTCAACTAAGATATCTCACCTTGTAGACCATGTACCTGTAATGTCAAAGCCTGAAACTATGCCTATAAATTTGCCTCTTGGGGATCTACTGACCTACTCCCCACATCCTCCTCCATCACCTCTAGGATGGGTATCTCCTCCAAAACCTCCTCCATGACCATCTCTTGTCTCATCTTTGCATCCTCTCTATCCTCCACCTCCTCTCTCTCCTCCTCTCTCCTAACTCCTCGACCTTGATGTCCATACCAATGTCTAAATTTGGCTACTCATATGCTCGAACACTCTCCTCCTCGCGATGAGGGAAATCTTCTCTAATGTCCTCCTCTTGGAAAGGAGAGACATCTTTGACACCATCCTCATGACAAGGAGCATAATCTCTTGGTTGACCACCATCTCACCTTAGTTCTTGAGATGGACATCCAATTCTATCACCTCTCCCTCTGTGCTACCCCCATCATCCCCTCGCCCTTTCCCTCAACCACAAAATCTTCTTCTTAGACTTCTCCCAAGCCTCTCTACTGAGGAAATCTGGTTTGGATCTATATAAGGGATGGGCCTATACTCAATGCATCACACATCATACTTGGGTGTGGTACCCACATCGGTGACCTCTACTGGGACACCCCACTGAATAGGTTGCAATGCATCAATCTCCTTCTTTGCTACCTCTACACTAATCATGTGTCCCCACTTATTAACTGTTATCATGAGGGATTGCACCCGAACACAAAGCTAAAAAGCTCAACAATCCTATGTAACATTGAAACATTTTCAATCCTATGGGTTGCTCATAGTGAAAGTGAGTCTCTGGGTTATGGGATCATTTCCCTTTTGATCTCTTATAATCTAACGATTTGTGTGGGAAAGGGATAAAGATTACTGAATGAAAATCTAATGGTAAATTGCTTCTAGGAGGTGATGCACTGAAGAAAACTAAATGAAGACTAATTCACAACTAATACTCTCATAAAAAAATGTTAACACAACTCAACTTGAGCACCTTAATCACATAAATATTTCACTAAAAGGCTCTGCTTAATTTTACCTTACTAAGGAAAACTGGGTTTTCAAAAATTAAGAGAAAAGATAAACTTTAAAAGAACAATTAGTGACCTGTGATGATCTGCAATTGTGTATATGCATCAATAAGTAAGACAAAAATTTAAAGGTTTCTAGTTTTAAACACATTAAACTTGCATCAAATCACTTAAAAGATACAAAACACCAGAAGCTGTGAAGGTAAAATCTATTTCTATTAAATATTTTGAAGGAAAATTTTGTAAAAACTCAAACAATATGCTGAAAATAAAGTACTGTTGTATATTAATCAAATAAAAGCTAAGTTACAAGATATTCTCTTTGCAGAATGCAAAGGTAGAAAACAAGAATTGAGAAAAAGACTATCTTTTCTCAATATATACAAAAAAATGGCAACTCCAATGCGCCAAGAGGTGGAACTAGAAGCAAACTGAGAGTGAAAAATATCTCAAAAAATATCCTCTCATGAGAAAATAAGAAAATCTTGAAAAAAAGGGCCCATAATTGAAGTGAACTGAAAACCGAATGTTGCAAACTCCTCCCCATGTTGTACATGATCAAGAGATCCCCAAAACCAATGTGGAACTATAGTTATGTCTCAATAATCTCCACCATTTACTCCATTTAATCTTTGCATGATTAGTTAACTAAAAGAGACTCAATTTTATCTTCACATCTTCACATTTTGCATGAATTTGAGCTTCAATTCACTTCATCTATTGTTTTTCCTTGCATGATTAGAAAAAGGTAACTATATGATCAAATATTAAAGATAATTGATTTGATTATTTTAATATTTAATGTGTGATGGTTCTCCGTTTTCACTCATTACATGTTAAATATTAAGGTAAAATTACCTTTAATATTTAATTATATTGTTGTCTTGTCTAATTTCATGCAAATAAAAAACAAGTCAAGTGTTCTTTACTTCAACTCCAAATGTTAACTTGAACTTGATTTACAAGTTCACCTTTCGAGACACATGGGCTCCATTATTTTATTAGGTTGATTGACTTGATAAGTCAATACCATTCAAATCTTCAATAATATGAGATGATTTTGATTAAAACATAGGAAAAAAAGCCTATCATTCAAATTAGGGCTTTTGAGTAAAAGCCACTCGAACCCTAATCCAAACCTCATTTTTCAATTTACATTCTTTGTGAGCCAATTGTTGCACCACCATGCTACTAGGGTTTGGAGATGACAAGAAAACAAGGTAAATGTTACTCTTAGTAAAAAAATTGGCTTTTGTTGCCACTTTCGAAGCCATTTTTGAGCTTTCAAGTCATGGCCATACATTGTTTTATGATGTATCTTTTTGTGTTTATCTTCTCTGTTGATATTATTACCTTTGGCCGTGATGGAGAGTCTTGTTTGCACTTTTGAGAGGAAGAAACTATAAAAATCTGCGGGTTTATATGTATTTCTTTATCTCAAGAACCTTGGTAAGCTTCTATTCCTTGAATCCTGCATCGTTTGCTTATTTCTTGTTGAAAGAAACTCTAAACTAGTTCAATGAAAGGAAAAATGATAAATGCATGTGTATCCTTTCTATTCTATAAAATCACCTTGGAAATATCTGGATGCTTTCTTATTAGAGGTCGTGGCCTCATCTCATATTCCTCTTATTTTCTGAACATTCCTCTTGCCTGTATGATCTCGAATCTTCCCCATTACTTTGTATTTTAGATTTTATGCAAAACCCCATGTGATTTTAGTCTTTTGTGAGACAAAAGACTATATCTGGCCCCACGAATTTACTTTTCTCCATCTTGGTATTACATTAATTTGCATTGTTGAAGCTCCTTGCATTCTTCACTCCTTTCTATGTATAATGCTTTTGAAATATGGAAAAAGACATGGGTCATTTTATCTGCAAGGAAAAATGAAGACCCCTTGAAAAATTGTTGAGGGAACAAAAACCTTAATAAGTCATTTCCTCCATTGTATCATTCTGTGTTTTTATGATTCTTATTGTATTTCAATGGATTTAAATGGCTACAAGGGTTTAAAACCCTAGCCTTATTTCATTTGAAACAAGAGCCACCTCATTCAACTATACCATAGGACAATGTTGCTTCAAAAACTGTTTATAAATGATTCAATGTCATTGTACAGTATGGATAAAATGAAAACACTATGCATTTCTTTGAATTTTTTTGATGTTTTCATACCGTGATCACTAACATGACTACGTATTTTGACTGTGGGTATTTTCAATAGGAATCACAATGTATTTCATATACTTGGTACCCTTGTTCCATGAAGCAACAATATGTTTACACATGGATGAAAGCTTCACACTGTTACTACAATTTATTTTATACTCATCCAGAACAAGGAATTGTCTTCCCTATGTAAACATAAAATCTTCCTACCCATTTCGTTCGAATGGTACCTATATTGTTGTGTTTCCATGCTTTTATTAAAAGCTCTCCATGTTCTATATTCTACCTTGCACCAAGTTTTGTAAACACCACACAAAGGTTGTGGGGCTTATCATTATTTGTTGGAGTTTAATCTTTGTATGGCATTGTAGATGACAATGCCTGGGTAGTTTAAATAGGTGACATAGGTGCACTTTATGCTGAATAATGTTTCTCTGTTATAAAGTCACCCACATGTAGAGCCATTCACCAGTGGGAAAATGTGTATAGATACATTTATGCATTCAACATGGTTCTGATGATATTTGTTATTTAACTTGTCTTCACTTGCAATGATGAATATGACTGTCATTATTTGCATTATCATAGGTGATTTATTGGCATCCTTTAACTGTCATATCAATGACTCACCAATACAAATGATTTTCCTGTTACATTCACCCACAATGATCTACCTAGGACAGAGGGTATAGTTCTAATGTAAGATTTATCAAAAATGGGCACAAATATTTTAGTATCTAGGCCACAACCCACATCCCTTTTACACTAAAGATATTGAATGTAACTTGGAATCTTGTTGACTATCATTGATGATCATTGTTTGTTGTCCTTCTATCTAGGAAACAAGGTAGCTTGACTGCCCCTTGATTAATTTGCATTCAATATGATGAAAACAACAAAGATGATGTTATGACAACAATAAATAATGTGAAACATGATGTAAATGAAGCATTTATTCAATCTCACATATCTATTAATCATTCTGAAAATACCATTGTCCATTTGTATTTCCCAATTTAAAGGGTTGCTTCATGCATCTTTGACTTGGTTGTTATGAATGATCAATGCTTGAGGCTCTTGTAGACACTTTATGAGTTAATCCTTTAGTTGAGATGTTTCTTTTATGCATTGTGAATATGTTTCCTTTCTCAAAAAACCCTCTTGAAGTTAAGGGGAAACATGCTGGGCTCAACCCTTGTGGGAGCCAAATTTTACAACACATGCTAAAATGTTGAACATGATGAACCAATAATGAAACATGTACCATACCTACACAGTGAACAAACAAGTTAGATAAAAATAGTGAAATTCAACATTCTTTCTGATGTTTTCCTTTGGATATCTTGGAATTAGTTGTTTATTTTTCCTTTTCTGATCAGTTATAAAGGAGAAAGTATTTTCTTGATTAGAAATGCATGAGATTCGTATGGAACCCTGACCTCTAACATCTCCTATTCTTGCAGATTTCTTTCTTGGAGTAGCAACTGGACAACTTCAATGATGTTGGCACAACCTCCAACAATGGGATTCATCATTCACCAAGCAATGACGGGTCCCATATCTGATTGTATGCTTCTTCTTTTCCTTGTAATTACTTGCTATTTTATATTTGATAGAACAATTACTCCCACAGCTTGTGTGGGATTACAGAAACATTGCTTTTAATAAATCAACTATTTCATATCATGTAATGACTCGTGTATCTTCATTTGAACTTGTTTTCAGTTACATAATATGCAATAACTAAATGAAATTGTTTGAAGTATATGTTTTGTAATCATGATGAAATGACAGTTTTTACATACCTCATTTCAAAACTACCTTCCTTTTTTTGATAAACAACAATAACATATTTGAAACATAAATTGTAGAAAATAGTTTAGCTTCACAAAAACATCCTTTGAATGTCTGCTTTCTTAATTAAGTCTATTTTGTTGATTTTTCTGGATTGTTCACTAGTTTTACTCAAACTATTGCATAATTATGATAAATCAATTCTTTTAAAAAACCTTCATTCAGAAAGTCGATGTTGATTGCATTGTTCATACATCAAATTTTTCTTACCCCATCAAACAAATTTATGATAAAACTTTACTAATTTGAGCTAGAGGCTAAAAATTAGTAGCATTAACCTTTGGGAGGACTTAGAAAACTATACCAACGAGAAGCCCTTGTCACTCCCCAAACTATTGATGAACCCACTATGATAATAATAATCAATAATGTGTTGGGACTACATTGTCCTCCCAATAAGGAACTATGGCTAGCGGCAATAAGGTAGATGATCAGCATCGTCCTCACAAGGGGAACACTGTCGGTATGGTCTCCAGGTAAATGAATCAAGAAGGTCAATAACGTGATGACAATACCCAACATCACTAGCCCACACCTGTGTCACAACTCCCCCATACATATACACATATAGAAGTCCTACTGCAAGCTATCTTTGAATAGGTGGTCAAACCATGAGAAGAGTAATGCCACAACTAATCGAATATGCATCTCAATAAGCTACATCGTCAAGCTAAAAGTATAGCATGGAAAGAATGCAAGGTACCCAAGTATATATTGTACAATGCATCATCATCTCTACGAGCACCTCTCCCCATCCAATAGGGAACCCGTGTCAACTTGGTTGATCAAGACACACAACAACGACAATCACACTACATATAACAATGATCATTATCCGCCAAAACATCCCACTAAATCTCATAATCATTGATGTCAAGGACTACTATGTCATCATGCTCAAAGGCTCGCTCAAGAGCAGTATACTCGCAACTAGTATTGTATATCACACACTCCCTATGAATTGGGCTCAATGAAGGATCATCCATACATCCTCCAATGTAACATTGGCCTCCCCAATGGGTAAATGAAATGAACAAGTCTCATAATGCCACCTCCCAGTGAGAGTTGTCAGCAAACTTTGGTTAGCATAAATGAAGGGCATAAAAGTAACATGATACAAGCCCAAGGAATGAAGGGTATCCCTCTCATCAGTCAACTAATCTTGCAATAAAAATGTGGAAGATTGGCTCTCTTGGGTATAAATGGGTGGTTATCACATCTATGATCACAAGAAAATGACATCAAGTCAATTAAAAGGTCTATGCAAACCTATTGGACTTTAATCACAAATAGTCAAATGTGTCACATTATTACAAGAATGTGGCAAACAGATCAATTGCAGCATATTGTTAAGCAGGTGCAATAAACCAAGCAATGAACATAACACATGCGGTATAAAATTAAGTGGGTGCAACGAATATATCACATGCAACATACTGCTAAGCAGTTGTGGCTAACCAAATTAAGTGCAACGTACTACCATAGAAATGTGTTGCATTGCAACAAATACAATGCAAAAATCAATTGCATGCAACCTAAAGAAAATGAAGCTCTATTTTCAAATGTGTCACACGAAACACATGCGGTGAACCAAACCACACATTTGGTAGATGTGATTGTATTTGTGGTGCACAAAGTGTACTATATCTACTTGCTCAAGTTTGAGCGCTAAAATCTATTTAAAAAAAGATAAATTTACGAAGAAAGGAAAGGGTACATATTGTGTCCCCTAAGCTCTCTAGCCATTAGAAGGTCCTAAACCAATATCCACAATGTGCAGTGACTAGAAAAAGATACATTTTGACAGTAGCTTCACAAGGAAATCACACTTAGAGCTCTCAAAATTTCTAAGGAAAAATGCACAAATGAGCCTATTTCACCCCCTCAGGCCTATTTTTACCCTTCTAGGTGTTGAAAGGCACAAGAAAAATGAGAGGGGGGTGAATCAATTGTCACCAATCACATTCACAAATATCAAAAAAATATTAATCTTCACATCCACTTTAATCTGTTATTAAGTATGAGCATGAAGTGCAAATAACAGAAAAAAATATCAACACAAGAAACACCATATTTATGTGGAAAACCAAATAAGGGAAAAACCACGGTGAGGATTAACTCATAATATAAAGTAATTCTAAAATCGATTACAAAGAGGCTCACTGCCAAAGTACTCAATGCCCAAAAATGACTCACTATCTAGATAGGACTCACTGTCCAACAAGAAGGCTCACTACCTACATATAAAAAAAGATAGAAATAAGAATGTTACACAAAGAACACTTTCTCAATGCAACAGAAGATCCACCACAACAACTTCCACACATCTGCAGCCTTGATCAGAGAATTGCAGACACCATCAACTCACTACTTTCAAGAATCTAACACATTAAAGTATTGCTACCTCAATTCACTTTCACACACTCTTGCTTCTCAAACTTGTGGCATGTTTGACACATAACATATCAACTTTTCATATATTTATACCATCTTCAACCTTAGAAAATTTCTCCAAGGTCGGCAACACATGCTTCATTTTACCTATTCAAATTAGGTCAGAAACTCAACATTCCCATGGTGGAAGAGAATGAGAGCAAACCAAAGCAACACTTAACCAAGACCCAAAACAACATCTCGAATCGATCACAAGCTTCCTTAATTGATACTTATCCTTCGCATGACGTGTAAACACTAGGTCGGCCAAACCTAATGAAAACACCAATGAACTTTGAAGTACACGCCTCTACAATAAGAAGATAACATGTGGACCACATAACAGACTTCACCATACACTGGAACACATCTTAGATTCCTTCAGATTCATCTACAGTTAATTCAACAACCTTCATACATAGAAAACTTTCCATCAGTCCATCTAGACTCTATAGACACACACATAAACTCTGAAATTCAGAGCACAAAACCATGAATTCCTTTGATATAACATAGATAACACCACTATAATCCTTCTTCCAAATCTGCAAGACCTTAAACAAACCAACAGAGGACTACAGAGCAAAAAAATTTCTCCTAGTCCACAAACAAATAGCTCTGCTAGACCAATCCACACACCAGTGAACACAACTTTCACTCTTCATCAAACCAGAGGCAACAATCTAGGATATATCACCCAAGTATGTCCATAAAAAACACTTCATATCTGCACAATCATAGGATCAACATAGAAGAAATGCAGAGCACATATCAGAGCACATTTTGAACACATACTCAACTCTATCTTCACTACTTATTAATTTTCTCAAAATCACTTGGTAACTCATCATATCAACAAACCTGTAACACCAGAAAGATAGCTCCATGTAATTACAACTTCTCTATAGTATCTCAACTATAAATGTACAACCTACAATCACTTGTTTTCCTTCTTTGCAACAACCTATATTATGTTGAGATCAATGACAACAACAACAAACTCACTCATGCTTGCAACAATCTCCCCCTTTGTCATTGATGGAAACACACAACACTCTCTCCCCCTTTGAATGGAAAAGAAAGAAATCTAATCACTCCCCATTAGGAGTGCACCAACACATCTCATATTGCAACAATGATACTTCCTACTCCCCCTAAGGAGTAGACCCAGTCATTAGTCCAGACAAATGAAGAATCTATAGATCCACTGGACTGATGCACCTCCATGTGCACCTAGTTCGAAGAAGAAGGGGAAAAAACCCCCAACTTCTCCCTGAGATACTCAAAAGTATCCTTCAAAAGAGCCTTAGTAAATATATCTACAATTTGATCCTTTGCAGGCACATACTCTTGTCTGACTTCATTCTCCAATACCTTCTCTCTCAAGAAATGATATATGATAGATATATGCTTTGTCCTTGAATGCATTACTAGATTCTTTGAAATTTTTATAGCACTTGTATTATCACAAAAGATAGGGGTAGGCTCATCACACATCACTCCTATGTCCTTCAATGTTTGCTTCAACCACAAAACTTGTGTGCAACAAGATGCTGCTGCAATATACTCAGCCTCTGCAGTGGATAAAGAAACTGAATCCTATTTCTTTCTTAGCCATGAAACCAATCTTCCTCCAAGAAAGAATGCACCACCACTTTTACTCTTCCGGTCATCCACAGAAGCAGCCTAATCTACATCAGTGAAAGCACTCAAGGTGAAATCAATATCCTTAGGATACCACAAGCCATAATCCAGAGTACCTTGTAGATATCTAAATATCTTCTTCACATTTGTAACATGTGCTTCTTTACGGTCTACTTGAAATATAGCAACCAAACATATTGCATGCATGAAATCCAGTCTAGTAGCAATAAGATATAATAGTCCACCAATCATAGATTTGTACATGCTCTGATCAACTTTAGAAGATTCATCATCTTTACTCAGTTTTCATCCAGTCACCATAGGGGTACAAACCAATTTGGACTCATCCATTCCAAACTTCTTTAGCAACTCTTTAACATACTTTTATTGTGAAATGAATATTCCCTTATCAGTTTGATTTACTTGAAGTCCAAGGAAGAAATTCAACTCACCAATCATATACATTTCAAACTCTTTTTGCATTTCCTCTACAAATTTCTTACACATACCCTCATTTCCTCCAAAGATAATATCATCAACATACACAACCACTATCAACATTTTGTTTCCTTCAACTTTGAAATAGAGATTACTATCTGTGGAGCCTTTTCTAAACCTTTGTTGTGTCAAATACCTGTCCAACCTTGCATACCATACTCTGGGAGCTTGTTTAAGTCCGTACAATGCCTTTTTCAACTTACAAACCATATCCAGTTTATTTGATAAATAAAATCCCTCTAGTTGTTCCATTTACACCTCTTCTTCCAGTTCTCCATTTAGGAATGTAGACTTAACATCCATCTAGTATACCTTGAAATCTTTGTGGGAAAAAAATTCCAAAAACATTTGAATAGCCTCCGTTCTTGCCACTGGGGCAAATGTCTCCTCAAAGTCTATTCCTTCAACTTGTGAATATCCTTTACACACAAGCCTTTGTTTGTTTCTTACTACTTCACCATTCTCGTTTAGCTTATTCCTAAACACCCACTTTGTACCAATTACATTCTTATTTACTGGTCTAGGAATCAGTTCCCATGTCTGATTGTTCTCTATCTGTTGTAACTCCTTTTTCATTACTCTAACCCAATTCTCATCTTTCCATGCTTCACACATTGATTTAGGTTCTATGTTGGAAAGTAAACACAATTTTACCTCAGTTGCTACCACTTTTCTTCTTGTATTTAGACCTTCACTTTTGTCTCCAATTATCTATTCTTCTAGATGATTCTTCTGTACATATTTTAGATTCTTAGCAACAGGTTCTAGATTTTCTTCTTCTTATTATTCCTTATTCTCTTCTTGTACTTGTCTACAAATAGGTTCATCTAGTTCAACTTCACTTATCTAAACTGATCTATGCATATCTTCATCAACCTTCACATTTGCACTCTCAATAATCATTCTCAATCTTTTATTGAAGCATTTATAAGCTTTTCTATTAGTTGAATATCCAAGGAAAATACCTTCATCACATCTTGCATCAAACTTTCCAAGATTCTCATCATCTCTTTTAATGTAACATTTACTTCCAAATACCTTAAAGTACTTGACAGTAGGAATTTTTCTAGTCCATAGTTCATAAGGGGTCTTTATGTTGTTACCTTTGATTTGAACTCTATTAACAATGTAAAAAATAGTGTGGATTACCTCTCTATAGTATACATTAGGTACATTTTCCTCTTTCATCATAGTTCTACCAGCCTCTTGAACAATCCAGTTCTTCCTCTCAACAACTCCATTCTATTGAGGAGTCCTAGGAGAAGAAAAATGTCTCTTTATGCCATGATCTTCACAAAATGTATTAAACTCACTGGAAGTGAATTCTCCACCTCTGATAGACCTTAAACATTTGATTTTTAGGTTCACTTCATTCTCCACAATGGCCTTGAACACTTTGAATCTATCTAGAGCTTGAGCTTTCTCCCTGAGAAAAGTAACCCATTTCATTCTAGAATAATCATCAATCAAAAGCATAAAAAAACTATCACCATTAAGACTTCCTATTCTTGTAGGACAACAAATGTCTGTATGAATAAATTCTAGTATTCTGGTAGTTGATTGCTCTTTTCCTTTAAAGTTGCATCTTGTTTTTTTTCCCAACGGACAACTTCTACAAATATTATTGGTAGGATTTGTGATTTTAAGTAGATCCTAGACAACTTCTCTTGAACTAATCTTGATTAGATTGTCAAATTTTACATGTCCCATCCTTCGGTGCCATAGCCAACTTTCATTAACTTGAGATACACGACACTGACCATCAACACCCTTAAGCTGATAAATGTTTACATATGTTCTTCTTCATGTAGCAACCACAGTTCTAGGCCCTTTTCTGATTTCATAAGTATTATCTTGAAACACAAGCTTGAATCCTTTCCTACACATTTGTCCAACACTCAAAATATTATGCCTTAAACCCTTAACATAATAGACATCATCAGTACTATTTTTTTCCATCAAAACTAATTGTTCCTTTTCCAACAATATTTGCACCAAAATCATCTCCAAACATGACTAATCCTCCATCATACATTTCAAGTTTAGTAAACTTAGTTTTATCTCCAATCATGTGATTTGAGCAGCCACTATCAATCACCCAATAGTCTCCATCTTGTATAGCATGAAAAGCAATAACCAGAGTACCTTCCATCTCTTCCTTCTTGTTTTCCAAACCATATTCCCTTGCAAATCTTCCAAAGTTAGTAGAAACTGATTTATCCCCTAAGGCTAAAAACAAGCATTCATCATGATCACCCTCAAAATCAAATTCATCATCAGAAATTCCAGCATCTTCTCTAACATAGTACAATTTCTCAAACTTCTTATCCTTTTTGTCTTTATTGTCTCTGCTCTTCTTGTGTATAGCTCTATTTGGACATCTTGAAGTATAGTGACCAATATTTCCACAACTAAAACATTTAAAAGGTAACATACTTTTGTACTTACCGATACTTTTCTTCAACTTCCTTGTAAAATTTGCTTCCAACTCTTTTGAACTATCACCATTCAGATCATCTTTTGTCTTTGTAGCTTTGAAGGCTGATTTTGTTTTCTCCTATTCTTTTCCAAATTTCCTCATTTCAAATGCAGTCAAGGTGCCAAATAGCTCTTCTTTAGTAAATTTCTTAGGATCATAAACTTCTTCAATATCTAAGACCTTATCATTGTAACACTCTGGTAGAGTCATCAAAATCTTCTCCATTACATCTTCATTTATTAGAGTACCACCTTGATTTTTGACTTCATTCACTACAATATCAACCCTCTGAAAGTAGCTTGCAATGTCTTCAACTTCTTCCATTTTCAAGTTCTCATATCTACGCTTAGCTATTAGATTCTTTAATAATTTCACTCTATCATTTGCTTCATAGACATCTTCCAACTTTTTCCAAACTTCATAAGCAATGCCGAAAGAAATAACTTTTTTCAGCTTAGACTTAGATAAAGCACTAGAGATTGCATACCTTTCTTTTTAAATTTTTTCATAGGTAGAAATCTCATCTATAGAAGAATGACCACTTTTCGGTGCAACATATTTTGTCTCAATAACTTTCCAGCTCTTGTAACCAAGAGAGATCGGGTAAACCTATCATCTGCACTTTCGAGAAACTGTAATCAAATCCATCAAACACAGTGATTGTCAATTTGTGCACCATTGGATCTACCTCAAGTAGTTAAGCTCTTCTCTGAGGAACCAAAGCTCTGATACCAATTGTTGAAAGGTGCAATACAATTGAGAGGGGGGGTGAATCATTTGTCACCAATCACATTCACAAATTTCAAACAAGTATTATTCTTCACATCTACTTTAATTTGTTATTAAGTTTGAGCATGAAATTCAAATAATAGAAAGCAATATCAGCACAAGAAACACCATATTTACATGGAAAACCAAATAAAGGAAAAACCATGGTGAGGATTAACTCACAATATAATGTAATTCTAAAATTGCTGCCCAAAAAGGACTCACTGTACAAATAGGACTCACTATCCAACAAGGAGGCTCACTGCCTATAGATATAGAAAGATAGAAATAATAATGTTACACAGAGAACACTTTCTCAATGCAACAGAAGATCCACCACAACAACTTCCACACATCCACAACCTTGATCAGAGAATTGTAGACACCATCAACTCACTACTCTTAGGAATCTAACAAATTAAAGTACTAATACCTCAATTCACTTTTGCACACTCTTGCTTCTCAAACTTGTGGCATGTTTGACACATAACATCTCAACATGTCATATATTTATACCATCTTCAACCTTATAAACTTTCTCCAAGGTGGGCTACATGCTTCATTTTACAAATTCAAATTAGGTCGACAACTCAACATTCTCGCGGTGGAAGAGAATGAGAGTGGACCAAATTAACACTTAACCAAGACCTAAAACAACATCTCAAATCAATCACATGCTTTCTCAATTGATACTTAACCTTTGCATGACGTGTAAACACCAGGTTGACCAAACCTAATGAAAACACTAATTAACTTTGAAGTACACACTTCCACAACAAGAAGATAACTTGCAGACCCCATAACACACTTCACCACACAATGGAACACATCTTAGATTCCTTCAGATTCATCTACAATTAATGCAACAACCTTCATACATAGAGCACTTTCGATCAATCCATATGGATTGTACATACACACACAAAAACTCTCAAACTCATCTTCTAGAGCACTAAACCATGAACGCCTTTGATACTTAACTCTATCTTCACTAATTATCAATTTTCTCAAAAGCACTTGGTAAGTCATCATATCAGCAAACCTACAACACCATAAAGATAGCTTCATGTACTCACGACATCTCAATATTATCTCAACTATACATGTACAACCTGCAATCACTTGTTTCCTTTCTCTGCAACAACCTATATTGTGTTGACATCAATGAAAACACCACCAAACTCACTCATACTTGCAACACTAGGGTGGGATTTTCTTACCCCCTTCATAACAAGGTGCATCAACTTTCGACTTTGAACACTAATACAGACCCCTAGAGGCCCTAATTTACAAGCCCAAACCTACAATTGTAATCAACACTATAAATTTGACTTTTCAAAATAATTTATCAAAAAAATTGAGGGGGCATTAAGCTATGCTATTGTCACTGGGGCATACTGGGGTAACTCCCAAGCACAATTTTTTGAATTTTCTTTGACATAATGCTATAAACACGCATTATAACAAAGAGGGGGAAAATGTACATACCTAAAATTATCCTAATTGTGAACAACACTTTTTGACTAACTCTCCCTAAAATAATTTAATAATGCATTATTATTTAATTAGTATCATTCTTTCGTATTCTATTAATTAAGGAACTTAACATTATTTAATTAATTCATCCTCAATCATCATTTCTGACTAATTAAATAATTCTTATTTATTTAATAAAGTCCCAATTATCCTTATTCTCCCTAACCAATTAAATAAACCTTATTTATTTAATTATATTGCTAACTTCACCTATTCTTCTATTTTAATTAAATAGTTATCATTAATTATTTAATTAACATCAAACACCCTTCTCTTATTAAATAATTGTTACAAATTATTTAATTAAACCACTTTTCTACTTCTAGATTAAATAATTAAATTAATTATTTAATTCTCCAATATTCACTCAACATGATCAATTAATAAATAAACTGTTATTTATTAATTCAATTACATTTTGTGCGTTCCTCTCAAAATTAATTAATTTAATTAATTAATTATACTCACATTTTTATTGATCAAATCACATCCACTGATTATTCAATCTAATTTGTTGACTAATCAATCATGTCCACCGATTATTCCAATCCCACTAATTAATATATCCCTTTCCACCAATTATTCCAATTTCACTAATTATTCAATCCAATGTCGCTAATTATCTAATCAACTCCCTTAATTGGATTAATCAAGTCAGTGAACTACTCAATCTATTTCCTCTCAACACACATTGACCATTGATCTCAATTTTTTATCTTTGCATCGAGATCGTTCATTTGAAATAAGCATTTCTATAAAAGAAGCCTTCTTCTCACATTTTTAGCTAACCACAAATTCTTGATATTTTCCATTCTTCATCATTCAATAGTGTTCTTGATCTTGAAGCAAAGAAACACATACAAAATTTGAAAGCCACATTCAAGGAGACAAATGGAGAGAGACAATGAAGGTGAATCAAAAATATCTCAGAAAGGAAGGTCAATTGGTATCATTTGTTTACGTTTCTATTTTTCTTTAGTATTTCATTGAATAGATTTTATTTGAGCTTAGCATTTGAATTCATAAGTTTAGTGGTTTCTTTGAATATCTATTCATGCTTAATGTTTATTAAAACCTCATTTTCTGATCTTACATTTTTATTTAGGTTTTCTTAGAGTAGCACTTTTGATATTCAACACTAACCTAGTGGTGCAGCTATCTTCAATCTTCCAAGTTATAAAAAGTGAAATTACTAACATATTATTTGCAATTCTTTAAAGAATTTTTGTTTACTACTAGTTAGTTGCACTAAATTAGTTAGATGGAAATTAACTTATTTTCCATTTTTTATGGAATTTGTGTAGTCGTATGCTCTCCCCTTGCACCTAGTTTGATCTTGGGGATCGAAATTATAACACTCTCCTTTTTTGTTAATATTAAATCCTAAGGTGTGTTAGTCATGTTTATGATCTCCCCTTACACTTCATGTGACCTTGGGTGACTAAAATGAACTAAAATTATGTTTCCCATTAGGTGGCCTACTTGAGGATTTCATCACCCTAAGGGATGATCTCAACCACACATTTCAATGGGGTATAGAAAGGGGGGAGAATGAATTTTTTACCTCAATCTAGTCATTATCATGTTTGGTATAGCCTTGGGCCCCCTAGTGATTTAAGATACAAAGAGAACATACCTTTGATTGTACTTAGGTCTTAAGCTCATAGATGAGCTAGTCTTCATGGATTAGGCCCCACATACCCATGTGGTATCTTAGGGATACTCCTAGAGATATTGTAAACCCTAGATAATACCATTGGTTGTATCTTAGTGTGGTGCAATGGAAGTGAATCAGCCCCTGAAGTT
Organism: Sequoia sempervirens; assembly: GCA_007258455.2. NCBI lineage: Eukaryota > Viridiplantae > Streptophyta > Pinopsida > Cupressales > Cupressaceae > Sequoia > Sequoia sempervirens. Next base: position 7,046,044 of record VDFB02274714.1, read on the forward strand.
ACTCATGAGTACCTTTGTGTATTGAGATAGAACTAACCCTGGGTGAAGCCTTTAGCCATCCTCGGTAATGGAATTTTGTATAACGTGACTTACCCTAGCTATCCCTCACATGGTAGATGTATTAGTAGTTAATTCTATTATGGGACCACACTAGGAGTCACTCTTGAATATTTTTAGGATTTTTCTAAAGTGTTTATGTGTTTTCTTGTGTGAAAATAGTATATGTCAATCAACCTTATACCCTACAAAATAAAAAGTGTGTAATTGTATAAATTTTTTTATCATAATTCTTTCCAAAACTCATAAAAAACAAACCTCTTAGTTTAGTGCATGTGACCTATAGTTTAGTGCTTTCTTTAGTTAGTGCTTCCATGATTTTAGTGTATGTGCTTTTCAATGTTAAGCCCAATATCTCAATACCTTCATCCTTTAGCACTTATGACCTAATTCAACCCATATAATATTTAACATCTATCCCCTATATTTCAACACCTATATTTTTAGTGCTTACAACATGTATTTTAATGTCTACATTATTTCACCAACTACAGTCCATCAAACCTATCATTTTAAATCCCTAGAATACACTAAATTTCTTTTTATCTTTGTTAAACTAAAATAGACCTAAAATACTCATCAAACCATCCATACATCAAAATAATCTCTTCCTAAAATAAAAACCTTTCTCACATTTTCATACTCATTATCCATATCTTATCCTAAACATAACCATAATGATTTCTCCCAAAATTTCCACTACACCTACATGCAATATCTTTTCCACTTAACCATAAATTTTCATTAATCATCACCCCCTTTAGCATCCCCATTTTATTGTACTTAGTTTAGAACTTGTAACCTTTCATCACATCAACTAACCAAAGTCACATTATCCCAAATAACCAGTTTCCATTTTATTTATGTATTCATACGCATAACCATTTTCCTCCATTTTGGACTTAGACCTTACACCTATCATTATAATAAATTCTTGATCTTTCACCTATCCATACCTAAAAAATGCATCCTCATTTGATCCTAATTATTCTTACAATAAAAATAACATTCATTCACCAATCTAAAAATCAAATTCATCTTAATTCAAGTCTAGATATTTAATCCATTAATCAATATCTCTGGCTTTCATTTTTCTTGAGAACTTTCCAATCTCAAGTAGTTTATCAAGATAGCTTAGGAATTTGGAAAATCCTAAGTTAATGGACTACAAAATTCCTATCCTATTTTTCTTGGGAACTTACCTATCCCAAGTAAGAAAGTATAAATCCTTTTATCACCTCCAAACTACAAAGTTCTAGACTTAAGAACTTTTTTATTTTGATCCCACATCATTTCCTTAGTCTTCTGCACCATTAGGAACAAAATTGATCTCTCATAAATATTTCTAAATAATCACCCATCAATTTTTCATCAATTTTATTTTTTTTCCAAAGTCCAAAACACCAAAAATCAATTCCAAAATAATAAATCTATCTACACTCATCTTTAAACACACACATCTAATTTCAATTATCATTTATTCCGACACTTTCATCTCATATTTCATTATCCTAAAACATAAGTAACCAAAGAACACACTTATCCCCCCATAATCTTCATCCCATTCCATCCATTAAAGTTTACGATAAAACCAAACTAGGTTCTATCATTGCATGCCACCTCTCACAACGTCCCAAAGCCTAAAAATAATAGATTTATTTGAGTGCATTATTGAGATGGAAAATGGGTGTTTCTTGCTTGAAATAATCAAAAGTGGAGGCTAGACTTCCACATGATTTTGATTTATCACAACTCAAAATATAATACCCCACAATATCCACCAATGCATAAGATAACCTATGGAACAACATCCACTTCAACCATCTAATAGCCCCAACACTCCACAAAAATTAAGAGGTAGCTCAGTTTCTACATTAAACCTACAACCTTCTTCTGATCATATCCATGTTGCACAACAAGTCACTCTCCAAATCCATCATCACAACTAATATTTAAAAATAAGTGTAGTCCATTGAAGTACACATACTACCACATCACGCCTACTCCAAAATCAATCATCATACTTGATTCACTAAAATCAACCACCCCAAAAATTTTGTATTCCTCCTCTTAACATTTCATATACATCTATTCCACCAGACACTACATGTTTTCTATAAACTTCAAATCCTACATCATATCCACATCTTCAACCAACTTCATTTTACCAAAGTCTATAACACTCGTATTCTTCATTCTTTCTCACATCTCATCAAAAACTAACACCAACTCTTAATCTACACTACAGTAACCCAAATAACACCTCATACACATTGCAATCACTTCATCACACAACATACATGCCCTCAAAATCCTAGCCCCATTAATTATTTTGTACAAGAATTGCAAGAAATGAGATACATACTCAAAGGGATACATGCAAGAAAAAAACAAAAGAAACCTTACAAGCCTAACTATATATGTCCCTATCCATTTGATAGATCTATCACCATGGTCCCTTTCCATAAAATTTTTAAATTCCTAAATTTTACAAATTTACAAGGGAGAGGGAGACCTTAGAGAACATGTCAAAGAATTTTACACGGCTTCCCAAGAAATCACTTATGGTGACTTGTACCTCATGCAAATATTTTCATGCAAATTAGGAGTCCAATCATTAGAATGGTTCATCCATTTACCCCAAGGCTTCATCTCATCATTCATATATTTAGCTTAAAAATTTGGTACACACTTCTTGTATAACATTGAATATGAAATCACTTTGCTAGATTTGTGCAACACAAAACAATATAACAATGAGATATTTGTGGCCTTCCTACAATGGTGGAGACACATTTCAAGTAAGATTCCATGGCCTATTCCCAAAAATAAATCATTAAAATATTTGTTCAAAACCTTAATTAGGAAATGGGATTCCATCTATAAGTCCAATGTGCAAATTCTTTTGATAAAATCATAGACAATTAGTTTACCATAGAAAAGGATATTATTACCAAAGGACTAGTTAAGATCTATAAAGATACCAAATACAATAACAATAACCAATGTAATGAAAAGCCTCATTTATGTGCTAAGAATAAAAACATAGTCAATGATGGTTTTATAGATACAAAACACATCCAAAATATCCAAACAAAAACACCATCATCATCAAAAAATAATTAAAATATCTAACCTATCGAAAATAATGTCACCCTTCCATAAGGACATCCTAAGAAAAATACTAGTCCTAAATTAAGTACACTCCCTTGGGGGAACCCATAGAAATAATTTTTCAAAAATTGGTCTAAGAAAACATGATTAAATCCCCTATGATGAGATTATTTGATGAAAGACAGCCAAAACCCTCATGATATAAGGACAATTGATATTGTAGCATCAATTCAAAGGCCATGATATAAATTTTTTTATGAAACTTAAAAACCACATCCAAGATCTCATCAATCAAGGTGAGATAGAATTTGAACACCACCCAGTGAATTCCCTAAATAAGTAACTAGGCACATATAACAATCCCTCCTGCAAGCATGATGAAGGAAACACCTTGACATCCTACAAATTTACCAATCACAACTACACCAAAAACATTCATACTTCCACATCATACAACTCCAGAGTTGATAATATTAAACAAATTCATTCCCATGTAGCTAATATAACTAAAAGAGTCCAAATTATGTTGTAACCACATGCCATGGTTGATTAACTATCCAAGGAACTTATTCATCCTCCCAACCATCCACTCATTATAATCTCCTAGATCATGTTGGAAAAATTCCTACATAAATATCTATCCTTTAGCTCCTTAAAACTTCCCCCATTCATAAGGAAAATTTAGAATGATCCTTACACAAATCCAAAGTCCCAAATGATATTAATAGCGACCAATTTTAAGCCATGTTATGACACTTATCCTCACCACATCAGGTCACCTTTAATAAAAAGGTTTACCAAATATTGACCTATCACATAATAAATCCATTCATATCAAATCCATTATCCATAAACATAAAATAAAATGAGTCCTCATACATGGTGGATTAGGCTTAAATTTATGTATCCTAAGGTTAATAAGACAATTTGGATATTCCAAGGAAGCTGTGGACCCCCAAAATTGTATCACCATAAAAGTATATGAAAATGTAGAAAGATAATTTGAAGGAACCATTATGTTACCTATTCAAATTGGATCGATGATCATGGAGGCTATGTTACAAGTCTTATACTATGATCCCCCATATAAAATCCTTCTCACAAAACCATGGATACATACCATGCAGGCCATCCCTTCCACATATCATCAATGCATAAAATTATTGTGTAATAGTATAGAAGTAACTATTATTTTTTTATCCCAACCCTTCTAATACTATAAATTTTTGGAAGGTATATATAATCGTTCTCATCATTTTCCAACTATTGATATCACACCTCTATTACACCTATCTTCCATCACACCCACTTCAACCTCCCATACTCACATTCATGAAATCAAGGCTAAGATTTTTAGTAATATTTGTAGATAATATGAACTTAAAAGTTCCTTTTATGTGGGAAATATCTCAAACTCTCTAAAGTAATATGGACAACCTAGGCCTCTAATTCAATACCTACGATCATCAAATATAGAACAACCATATTCCATATTTGGTGATTCCTAGCCAATGAAAATATTGAGGTAGATACCATATCATGGCTCTATAAAGATGAATAGGAACAAACACTATCATTTCCTATAGATATATGTTAAGGCCCTATATATTTTCAAAATTTTGGGATACAAAGGAAAAGGCCTCATACTACATGAACAAAGAATTATGGAAGTTTTGCTTCCTCAAAATAATCCTAGTCACCAAGGACTTCGATACATATCACCTTAAATTGTGCCCTTAGAGATCAAAATCATCCTCATAGAGGTGGCTAAGGATTTTATTATTATTAATGGTACCAATGGGGGCACCCATGAAGACTCCTTTAAATATACCACTAAATTCTAAGACTTAAGAATTTGCACCATTTTTCCTAACACATCCACTTCATCTTGTGATTCCTTTCCATATCAAGATTAAATCATCCTTTCCACTTCATCGCATATCCCCTTCTAGCACAAGATCCAAGCATCCCTTCTACCTCCCATTCCGCTCATAATGGACTAACATATTTCTTCCCAAACAACAAGTATCCTTCATCCTCCATCTATATTTTGGGTTTTTATGTACCTCAATCCATTATCTCATCCACTAAATCCCCTCATCCTATTTATTTATCACCTCAAATCCCTAATCAGGATCAACAAAGACACACATCCTTTAATTCCTTCCAACATCCTCCCTTCATCACCCATTCATAATATCTCCACATCATCCATCCTCATGCACCCATACCTTTGCATTGGAAGAAATTTGGATGCCAAGTCTTAAATGTGTAGAGGAAAAATCCCACACAAACCCAACGTTCACCATGTCCTCTAAAAAATACATGCTAAAACATATAAAAAATGATCCAAAAACAAGCTAAGTCCAAAAGGCCACAAAGGCCCATGAAGAAAAAAATAAAAAATAAAAACCATGTGTATTCCCAAGAAAACAAAATAATTAATACATCACAAGGTGTAATCCAAATTAACATCCAAAATTGTGACTCCAAAAGCTTCCTCCATTAAAATTTCCTTCAATCTTCTATCTAAGAATCTCCCATTTTATAAATCCATTTTGGATCCTTATATCACCAAATCATCCATCTCAGCCCCAAAATTCAAAATATTATTTTACTCTACAAACCCACTACCTCTCAATAAATATACCAATATTTCCATCCACTCATCCACAAGTTTTTCAACATTCCATCCACCATCTAATATCCATTCTCCATCATCCCATCCCTTTCATACAAGCCTTTCCATATATCCTTGTCACTCTACATTTCCCCATCCATTTCATCCCCATTACTATCATTCTACCAACAATTTCTATGGTCCATTTTAGCACTTCTTCAAGGGATACTATTCATGGAACTAAGATGATTTATTTATTCATCCATCTCCCTATCACCTATCCAATATATTCCAAAATCCACTTATCCATATCTCTATCCTTATATATCTCCATATTTATTAGGGCTTTCCAACATCATTATGGATTAGAGGCACACCATCTTGCTACAAAAAAAATGCCAACCACTAGAATATCCCATGAATATCATTCACCTCAATAAGTTTCACACATAACTCGAGGAATATACCAAGAGTAGAAAGTACAATCTTTAAAAAAAAAAAAGTAAAGAGAAATAATTCATTCAATGGTGAAAATCGCTTTGGTGGCACCTTGGGAAAGTACCATGGTGAAAATTTTATTGTGGGAACCATGTGTAGTAGCCAAATCTCAACCATCAATTAGGATATCATCAATTGCATTCATATGCTTCCCAACCATCCACCCACCCATTAAAACCATTATGCCACTCAACCTTCATAGGCCTATCATGGCTTGGTTATAGTTCAATTAATGATCATAGGACCCAATGATACCAACCCACCCCCATGTCCATATCCTTGTATTCTTGAAATCATATCCAAAGAATACTAATTCTCACCACATCTTCATAGGGGCACATTTCCAAAAGATATTAATATGAAATTAAAGGATTTTAAATTGGCATACTTGCAACCATATGTCCAATATCCTACCTATTTTTCCACTACCTTTTTATATTCATTGTTGTATGCTAAGGTAAGGTGCCTAAATCTAACTTTAGGAATTGAACTTATTACATGCCTAATATAAGTTGGGTAAGACTTCACACCAATAAGTTTCATACACTACAAATCCCATAACAAAAAACTTACGCCATTATATACTATGATTTTCCCATCACACTAAGCTTTTTTTAGACTTGAACTCAAACAAATATTGTACCTTGTACAAATAAATCACAAATTGGACATAGTGCAACATATAATATCACACTTATGTATAACTTTAAACAACATACAATCCACATAACTATTTCCCACTATCTTCATACCCATCACAACTATGCCTTTGGAATACATCCTTCCCATGTTAGGAATAATGTGACATCACTCACCCTAAATTAGTAAGAAGTATGATGGTTGCATGTGTTGTCACTTGGTATTTTTTATTTTGGTTTATCTTTCAACCCATACTATGCATACTCAAGGCTGCCTTGATATTTTTATATGTTGGTGTATTTTGACCAAGTATACATTGGGCATCGTATTTTATTTTTGTTTATCGTATATGTTGATTTTCCCCTTGTGTGACCCACCAAATCTAGCAACATATTTATGTGCAAGTATCCATCCTTCTACTTGGTTATTCGTTACATGACCCACCAAGGCTGATTTTAACCTTATGTGTGTAGGATTGTCTTTATGTATGATGGTTGTTCTTTTCATATACCCCAAGGAAATTTCCATTTCCTTGTGTGCATAAGGCCCTCCCCATGACTTAAATTTTCTTCCCTCACATGACCCATCAAATTTAATGTCATATCTTACATGTTCTCTAGTACAACCTATTGTTTGAGAGTCAGTCCATGCAAGGGATACATTGTCATCTTGGTTCTCATACCCTGGTTCATAATATCCATTGTTATATAAAAAATTAATATTTCTCTCCACATATTATCATAATAACCACCTCCCCACCCATATCTACCCATCCACCCATCCAAATATATATACCCACACTGACTAGAAAACTCGCTAGATCCCCCCACCTACACCATGAAAACTTTAGATCCCCCAACTAATGCCTCATATTTATGCACCCCCTCCATCTAAATTATCCTAAAAAATCCCCCCATATTATCCCCTTTATTCTCACACTATATCATGAGAAAAAATAAAAATAAAAACTACTAACACTATCCACTATGTCCACATTATGTATATCTTGCATCCATCTAGAATCATATTCATATCACATCATAATCATAATCATAGCTTAAAAATAAACTATAATAAAACATAGGGGCATCCATAAACATAATAAATTCTATACCATCATGACATCATAAATACATCTATATAAAAATCATCCATATACATCCACATTAAAATGATAATCATAATCATATACATTACATACATAAAACATAAACCATAGTCATGATAGTATCCATGGCATAAATTACATCTATAATGAATATAACCATCCATAAATCCTATAAATATTTCTATCAGATAAGCATAATCCATCACATCATGAATAAGATACAACATAATATCCATCATATACAACAAAAAATCATATGCATAACATAATCATAGATGTATTCATCATCTATAAAATCACATACATACATCGCATAACATCATAAAATGATCACCACCAAAATAATATCATATGTATCTCTTGGTATCATGTGTCATAATACAACTCACTTTAAGGAGCTAGAAGAATTGACCATAAATAATTAATCATACAAATTTTGAGTCTATCTCTACCTAGTACCCTCATCTAGACTCATGGGATAATTTGAATCATCACCCATTGACATGGACCTACTCTACTTGACCACCCAAATCAGCCTAATCTCATCGATAGGGACGGTTCCCTTTGCTCAACTGGTACTATCTACCCATATAAATCCATATAATATTTTTCCTCTCATATAGTAACTACCCTCTAATTATACATCATGACCAACTAGTCTAGGACTAGCCCTATCTCATCTATAGCTTGTCTCACACTATCTCTATCTTCTTCAATCTATTGAAGGTCACATTAGGTCTACTATAACTATACTATTGGTTCATCCCTCTCTTCCCTTTATACATCCTTATTGACCCTTAGTTGTACCTCCACCCCCTCACCATATCCTCCTCCCTACACCCTAGGTGTATCTATATCCTATCTCACCACATCTTTATATCTAGAGGTTGTCCCCCTAGCCCTCTCAATATCTAAAAATAATTGTATTCTATATTTCTCTAATTTCAAGATATCACTCTCTCCTTGTATAGTGTAATGTCCACCCAACATCACATCCCACTTTGACTGGAGTCTATTCCTCTCAACTTTCCTCTAATCACACTCTTCTAGCACTACATCTCTCTCTCACTAGTAGCTATCTAGTGAAGACATCATCATACCTAGCTATACTTTCACATAGACATCATCCTCCTCCTTTGTCTCCGCCTAACCATTATCAATATCTATGTCCTCTCCCACCTCCACTCTTGCTCTCATAATCCCTAATAGCCTTTCCCTCTCTCCCCCTCAAGCTTGATGTCCCCTCATCCCTTCTCCATCTCCTTCATCACTATCATCTATTCCTACTATTTCCTAACCACCCAGAAGAGTAAGCCTCACTAATATGTGTTATTCTTACCACTTAACATGCTTTGGTGTAACCCCTAAATTTTCTATTTTTTTCTTTGATATTCAAGGGACAATAGGTGTTTCCAACCACGTCAATCTAGCCCAGAATGTATACATAGGTATACCCCATGGACTAATATTTTTGGTCACCCATGCTAAAATACATCCCTCCTTGGCCTCCTTTAAGGAATTCCAAACTATTGTATCACATTGTGTGGTAGATATTATTGTATCACATGGATCATTCACCCTATCAAGTAGTTTGATGACTAAGTATACGATAGCTAGTCATTAGCTCCTATCCACGCCTCATATGCCCACCATGACCTCCAAGTAACCTCATCTATCTCATCCACTACCCTCCTCTGGAGTTCCATGTCTCTCATTTACATATTTCAAATGGCTCTTCCATAAATATGTACATAAGTTTTCCCTAGTGTTATCTACCTAGCTACTACTGACCTCAACACAAAAATGTGCTCCCCCATCCATATATATAGAAGTGTAACCCAAAATCCTAGGCTCTAGCCTCCTTTGTACACCACCACATGCAGATCTTTGTAGAGTTGTGTTAGCATGCACTATCCCCAAGTGTATACTACTCCATCTATATGCATCCTCTTTAGAATGTGAGCCCATCCAATCAAGAACTTGTTTGATCTCATGTTAGGTATTAGTAGTCCACTAATCAATCCTATTATGTATAGGGGTAGGGTTGTGTTGTCATTTCATGCCACCCTTTGATGACCCAACATTAATAACCAATCGGAGAGATCCTAAATGGGCCATCTTGCATTAATTCTCCTTGAAGGTTCCTAAAATTGGCTAAGTCTTGAAGTTTTGGACATTCAAGATTTTGCTTACCTCTCTAATTGTATGCATTCTTCATCATTCCTACTCCTTCTTCCTTTCCTTTCACTTTTTGCTAAGTGTTTTGGGTTTCAACATTCAGCCTTACACTTTACCCTTATCACTTCCTTTGGTAAGCCTCAAGCCAATCATCTGACCTTTGAAGCCCAATCAAAATCATTTTAGAATTTTTCCAAGTCTTGGTCTGTCGAAATTCAGGGTTCAGGATTCCCTCTTACCTCTTCCATCTTCCATCGATCTTTAGGTGTCGGCCTTTGAGTTTACCTCTTTATCCTTACCAATTTCCATCTTTTCAAGCAAGGAATAAGCCTTTCTCCCAACCCCCAATCCTCGAAGTCTTTTCATTGGCTTTCGAGCATCAAACTTTCATCTTCTGCCTTTCTTCCTTCTTACCTTCACTTCTACCTTATATCAAATTTTGGCTAAGTCTTGGGTTGTCGGTCTTTTGGTTATTTTTAATCTTTGTCGATCGTCACCTAGTTTTTCATAACCTTTCCTACTCCGACATATCACACAAGGTTCATCTTTGTGATGTTCTAAGGTGTGTCAATGTCTATAAATTTTTTCTTAAGCTTTGAAGCCTTGTCTAAGTAAATTTGAGTCATTTCAGAGTTTTTCTCAAATTAGGAAACTTGTGTCAATCTTTGAAAAAGTTATCTTAACTTTATCTTTCTCACTCAATGATGTTAAAAGTGATAAACATAGAGGGTTTTTGGTGTTTCATATTGGTTTCAAAACCCATGTTGGTCATCGAAAAGGTTTTTAAAAACTCTTCTTTTGTCAATCAACCCATTCATTACCGAGGTGTGGTCCCCTATTAGATAAAGTTAATGCGCACATGCAAAAACCTTCACTTAAGTTCCCCACTCCACTTGCACCACATGGAAACTTCCTATTCCATAGCATACCTCCTTTGCATCACATTTTATCTAACATACGCTATCCCCCTTGGTGTAAAGTGCGAAGGCACCATTGATCATAATAAAAATGTGATGTGTGATGGAAGCAAAGGAACGAGAAAATAATGAATAATATCCTTAAGGGATATTCCATATAGGTGTCATTTTCTCATTGCATCATGGGTTGCCTTCACATTGCAATTTCACTTTGTTGGGCCCGAGGCCTATGTGCAATATACGATGGTGAGTGGAGTATGATGTAAGCAAATAGATGGTGTATCCCCACTAGTCTACTAAGAGTATGGTGGGACCTCAGCTTTTCCCTGTGGGGTTGTGGTATAATGACAAGTGTCTTCAAAGATAGAAGGTGATATATGATTGCATTTCCAAGGTTCTTCACATCACATTTTCAATTCATAAGGAGAAAGGATAATGTGTGATGTGATCAAATGGATTTGTTTTAAAATTATCTTTAGGCTCAATCTCAGCCATCTGTATTTGATCCAATGGCCTGATTTCAAACTTCAATGGCTAGCATTTCCATTTTGCAACAACATTAAAAGTATTGGTGCAACTACATTTTCAACAACCAGATCAAATCCGAATGGCTCCAGATCAATTTTATGCACTTCTCCCATACTATATCAGTGGCTATGGTGGTGTAGGAATTCTATGAATTCTACAAGTGGATTTTGTGGCACCCATAATCATTTATTTCTACTGCCTTGTCCCTTCTAATGGTTCCATGCTCATATCCCTAATTTTATGGGGGATTTGGATGCACTTTCAAGAAAATATTTATGGAAAGGGTATGGCGTGTAGGTTATGTTTTCTCCAGGCTCTCCTTGTGGTGTGGATTTCATGAGGAAACCTTTCCTTGATCAAACCTCCCAACTGCTTACCCTAGTCAGGCTAGGGTTTGAGTGTATTCATCCAAGTTATGCTTGATCTATAAAAGAAACACTTGTATTCTTTTAAAGGGTTCTTCTTTTGAGCTCCTCTCACAATTTTCTTTCATAGACATTGTATCTCTACATTTTACCATTGTAAAGTTTGGCTTTATGCCTTATATTAATGAAATCTAGCTATTGTCATAGCTATTTCTTGAATGTTTGTGTAAAACTTCTTACCTTCATGTATGAATGTGTGTTTTGGTCAATTTGTTGATGTATTAAGCAATTTGAAGCAAAGAGTGAATGATTTCCATCTCATTGTATCACCTCTATCTCTATTTTATGTTATCTTTCTATCTCTTTTCCTTATGAGTTGTTAGAGTAGAGTAGTGATATGGTTTTCATGTGTTGGGTTAGACCAACACATTTTCACTTAGATTAGAAGAGGAAGTCAACTTTATATGGAGATTCAACCTCATTTATGCAAGGTACCACACCTTGAGGTTGTTTCTATTATGTCATTAGAACACTAAACTCCTTGTTCAGTAGGGTGCAGTTTTATGTGACAATAATTTTTTACACGCCCTATGGGAACAGAAGACAAAGTTTCACTTCGTCTTCTTGAGAAAGTGATGTTTCTTTCAATATTTCAGCCTTGAAGAGGCTCCCAATCAAGTACCAGGTGACTCTATGTTCAAGGGGGGATTCTACATCAAAGTTGGTGATTCAACTACTACCCAAGATTTGGTTCAAAATTAGACATGTGCATTCATTCCCTAAATTAAAACAAGAGAATATTCAAGGGGTATTTATCAATATACTGAGCTACCATCTCTACTATCTTTTACTTCTAGAAGAAAAAGAAACAATAGATATTCTTTGTCACTTGTTAGGAGAAATAGAAGCTCAAGTCCATCTCCTAGAGCTCAATCTATTCCACCTATGGGTAGATTATTTTAAGCTAGAACACCTACTATCCAAAAAAATAGGGAATTATTCCATATGGATCTACCCAAAAATTGGCCCTTTGTGTCTTTTAGTGGTGGCAACCCTTTAATTCTATCCCAAAAGAGTGATATACTAGTCAATACCCTTAAAAGTATTCCTCATTTTACTGGTGAAACATCCACATCCACAACTCAAGTAGAGTAGATCATAAATGTGGAAAATATATGCTCAATGCATGATGTAATAGAGGATAATGTGGTTGTTAGGTTTCTTTCTACTCCCCTTAAGGGTAAAGCATTGCAGTGGTATAGAGGATTACCACCCCAACTCCATTCACAATTGGGATGAGTTAGGTGAGAAATTATGAAGCATTTTGAAGATAAAAGTGATCACTTATCCCTTGTAGAACAATTAACAACAATAAAAAGAGCACCTCATGAATTCATGAGTGACTTCAAATACAGATTCCAAAAGACTTGGGATAGAATCCCTGCCTTGGTGAAACCTTCTCTCGAGTATGATTTCCTATATTTCTTAAGAGATCTTAACAGTGATATAGCTATTATGGTTCAATCTACATGATATTTTACCTTACCATGTGCATATTATGTTGACATAAGAGCATAAAATTGTTTAATACAAGTTGGGAAGATAGCTCCTAGGCCACAATTGCCTTTATTTCCTAAGCTTCCTTCACAACCAACAGTGGCTTCTATCCTAGTGGCTCCTATTCCAGTGGTTTCCACAATCCAACCTTCTACTTTTGTTGCAATTCCAGAAGATTGGGACACCTTTCTCTAAAATATGAATAATAAGTTAATAGAAATGGATATGAAACAAGCTCAAAACAATAGGCCCTATTAGCCTCAAAATCAAGGTTATCAAAAAAATAGGCTAAGTTGTATCAAGGACAATATCAGTGGAATCATACCAAGCCTATGAAAAACATACATCCATCTGCTACGAGCACTACAAAGGCTTTGGCCCCAATGCAGAATAATCTATCCCAAGAAAGGGAGTGGTGTTACCCATGTGAGCAAGCTCATAATCAAAACTCTTGTAAAAACGGAGAGTTTGTGCAAACTCTACTTCAAGGCTGGAATTTGGCACAAATCAAACAAGTGCTTGTAATAAAAATCATGCACATGAGAATTCCTCATTGGTAAATTGGAATCAAGAATTTTTTTGTGGTGTAAATCAAGCAGTTGCTGATATAATAGCTCATAATACAAGATCAAAGAAAAGAGCAATTGAGGATGGTGCATCTTCTATGGTTGGGAAAGTATCAGTCTCTCAACAACCTAAATAAAGTGTAGATGTTAGACCAACAGGTAGAACAACTAATGTTCCACAATCAAATCAGTCTATTAGTAGGCCCAAACAAGCAACAAAGAAACCTAGGACCACCCAAGCAACAAGAATAGACCTTGTTGTTCCAAAGGTTCCTTCCAAAACCAGTTAGCTTCCTTTCAACATAGTGGATCAAATGAAAAAATATAATCTGAATGTTACTGTATGTGAGGCTCTATCCATTCCATCACAAAGGGATTTGTTGCAGCAAGCTTTAAAGGAACATAAATAAATGAGTGATGTACAAGAAAAGGAGTAGAATAATCCATTAAGAAGCTTGGTGCAACTCGAAGAAGAAGGGAACTCTAGCAAAATCAGTAAGCCACCTTCCTTCTATCTTTCTCTAATTATTTGAAATCATATAGTGTAAAATTGTATAATAGATTCAAAGTTAAGTATTTTTGTTATGCCTAAGGAGATTGTTGGCATGCTTGGCATCATGTATGAATCGATGGCTAGGAAGGTTTTGCAATTGGATAACATTGCTATCAATACAATGGGAGTAATTAAGAACCTAAAATTTCCCTTAAATGCATGCCTTGGTTGTGATGTGTTGCAAGATATTTTAGTCATAGACCTCCCTACTCATTTTTCCATTTGTTTGTCTAGAGATTTCACCGCTAAGATAGGTGGATACTTATCTATTGATTGGTCTCACATGTTATTTAGAACTAGATACGGTACTAAAGAAAACATCAAATATGAGCCCATAGAAAAGGACCATTTAGAGCCTCACACTCCTAGTCCAATAAACATGAACTATTCATTGCATGATCAAAAGGAGTGTTCTATTCATGAGCCTTCCAATCCTATAGAGGGGGTATCTAATTGTTTGTTGAATGAATGGGGAAATTTTTTATAATTTGACCCACTTACTATTGCTGAAGTGGAGGAGACCGGGCTTGGCACCTATTTCATTCATGAAGAAAATGCTACTATTCCCAATCTCATAATAACTCAAGAATATTTGGGGGGTTTTTGGCAGATGTTTTTTTTATGGTTCTAAGAACATGAATGGTATTGGTGTTGGTGTAATTTTTTTTTTGGTAAAAGGCAGTATGCCTATATATATTTATATATATTTATAAAAGGATGTACAAAAAGTATATGTCTGATTTTTTTTACTCTCATCAGCCAAATTCAAACATTATCCCCCCTATCTTGACTAGAAATATAACTGTAACTGATTTCAATCTATAATCCCAAAATAACCCAACATATTACATAACATTTACTTAAAAGGTCTAGCTTTGAATCCCATATTATGCAAGAAAATATACTATTTTGAAGTGTCACTCCTCCATCTAATCCACTGGTATGTCATTCTCATCTCGGTGCTCGTCCAAATTATCCATTATGAATTGGATGGGTGGAATTATATTTAGGTTTAGGTCCATATTGTTTATATGCAGAGCATTATCATCATCCTGCATCTATGAGGCATCACCACCTTGACCCAAAATTCATGGATCGACATTTATTGGGTGAATTCTTTGAAAAACAACACCTTGCACATCAAAACCTTCAAGAACAACATCCTCTTGTCCAAACTCGGGCTCATATTGCTTTGGGACAACAATCACTATTAGGTCATGCTCATGAGAGAGAAGAACCAAAATTGTGCTCACTCTGACCTGAATCCTTTCTGCAAGCTCATATTCAATCTTCTCTACAAATGTTTTCAAGGCACACAACATAAAATCTAAAAAATTTGTTTCCATGGTTTTCTTAATTGCACTAAGAATTGCAATGAACATGGGCCTGCACGTAAGAAAATTTCAAGTAAAAATCCCCCCTATATATCCCTTCCCCTTCCACATATCATAAAATTTGCAATCCCTCAAAGGTACGTCATTTGGAATATATGCTTCTTTCACTACTTTGCTGGCAATAAATTCCACAACCCTAAAGCTTTGCAACAAGTCAAGAAAATTGGAAATGAAGATAGAGACTATTTGAGAAGGAAAGATCAACATGTTAGTTTTTGGTTCCAAAATATCTTTCCCAATAACCCTTTTCACAGCCTTCCTAAATTGCTAGCAATGCCCTTTGAACATGATCTCGAACTCCATGTCATTAATTTCTTCTATGAACGACATTTCCCAATTATTAATTAGGATTATCACCCTATTGTTTCTCAACACATACTCCATCTACATCTTATAGCAAGCTCTACACCTCCTTTGATTCACGTAACCCTCTTCACAAGTAGGTGAAGCCTCTTACAACATTGAAATAGCAGCCAAGAGAAGCTTCTTGAAGAAATTGAAATTTCAAGCACCTTCACAATGAATGCAAATCCTTATTGAATTGAATAAATGCATTTTCTCACACAAGTTTTTATGAAAACTATGTCTTGAAAATATGTCTTTAATCTCTTTGTTCCTTCCCAATTCACATGAGATTGACTTTGGTACACATCAAAATATATTACATATAATTTCATTATGACAATGTCAACTGATAAGACAAAGATTTGCAATCCTTTTAAGCAAAATAAGCTTTGCAAAATTAGTGATATAGCTAATTCAAATAAAATTTGATCAGGATGCAAATTTTTATGACTAAATTTAAACATATCCTTTGATCATGCTAATGATAATACAACAAGGTAATCATATTTAAATCACTTTGTAAATTGAGATCTTTTGCACATATATGCTCTGCTCCAATATTTATGTTAATAAAGATATAGTACCTGCAAAAGAAAACAAACTCATTAGTGATAAAACATGACAAATTTTTGTTGTTGATTGCATGTCATATGTCACTGTGAGTGGTATCCATTACTCCTCTAGCATGGGTTGTATCCTCATAATGTTTCATGACCCTTACATGCTTTTTATTTACAATGTTTATACTGATGATCTTTTGGCCTTTGTTTACAATTGCAATAATCTTTCATGTACCTTAAGCATAGACCACAAGCTATAAAGTGAGCATCATTCTTTAGTTAGCATTCCCCATATAATTCCCCTGCCCATTGCATTTTGTTAAATTTACATTTAGAGCTTTAAACTTCCTTCGTCAACCACTAATCCTAATAATTGAGGATAATCTTTTGTAAATTCACATTCTCCTAAGAATTCAAATTCTTTCCCATCACAACCCATATTCACAAGCCTATCATCCAATTTATTTCCCTCCCTGTATGTGTGA
Organism: Sequoia sempervirens; assembly: GCA_007258455.2. NCBI lineage: Eukaryota > Viridiplantae > Streptophyta > Pinopsida > Cupressales > Cupressaceae > Sequoia > Sequoia sempervirens. The sequence goes on from VDFB02274714.1 coordinate 7,063,528, forward strand.
TTAATTTGAACTTCTTGGAAAGAATCCATCAACAATCAAACTTTCTCCAGTATGTAACTTAATCTGCAATTGTATATCTTTTTTTCTTTACAGGCATTAATGATTATAAGAGAGTCACCTTCAACATGTAACTTGTGAATATCCATCATTCTTGCTAACTGCAAACCTTAAAAAAATGATTTTGCTTCTGCAATATTATTAGTATCATTAGGTAGTTGAGCTGCTTTAGTTGCTAACAAAGAGCCTTTCCAATCCTTGATAGTTACTCCTGCACCTGAAAAACTTGGGTTTCCCCTTGATGGTCCATCAAAATTGATTTTGGAAAATTCCTTTGAAGGTGGTTGCTATCGTACTTTTCTTCTATCAATCTTTAACTGAGGTTCTAGAAATTGAGCACCTTTAAATGGCAAAGATATATATTCCAAATTCTACAATAACCAATCATCCCAAGTAGTAAATAATGAAGATGCATTCTTGTGACCTTGAACATATGAATTAACTACCTTTGAAATTGATTTCTCAATTTTGCGCATAATCTGTTGTGTTGACTAGGACTATTTTCTAAAAATCCATGTATTTATTTCCCATCACAGACTCCAAATTACAATAACTGGAGTAACTCTCCATATACATGTGAAAAAAAAGGAGATATATAAAACTGGCCAATCAGTAAATAAATCCCATAATGATAAAGGAAAAGGAAAGAATATATGCAATTTAGATTTAATAAACTACCAAATTTCTTGTGCCACCTCACACCCTACAAACAAGTGATCTACCAACTCATAAACCTCTTGGCACAATACACACTTAAAAGGCTCAACAAAACCTAATTTACTTAATCGATCACTTGTCAAAACTCTTTTCCTTAGAGCAAGAAAGGAGAAATATTACTTCTCTTTCAAGCTCCAATTTAGTTGCACTAACAATGTGGCTAAGTATGAAGCACTCATCAAAGGTCTCCAACTTGCACAAAAACTGAACATCAAGTTGTTACAAATTTTTGGTGACAGTGAATTGGTTGTTCATCAGGTTAGAACTCAAAGCTCAACCAAGAACAATCTGATTAAATCTTACAAACATAGGGTTTGGGATCAAGAGGGTTTTAATATCCTAACAACTTTGAGAAATCAGAATAAGCATGTTAATAGACTTGTAGAAATTGGTGCTCAGTTTGAAATACCAACACAAATTGCAAGCAAAAAGGAGAAGCATATCAAGCTTGTTGTGAGGCTTGTTGTTTCGGATAATCAAGATCATTGGCAGGTCTTTGAAAATGACCAACAAATAGTGATTTTTTTACAAGAGGAGGCATAATTTTTTAAAATAAATCAGTCTAAGCTGCAAAATTAGTATGGTGATTAGATTGCAACTAAGTAGCAACAAGATACCAAATGGCCTCATCACCCTTGAAGGTATCTTCAACCCAGATGACCAACTGAAGAAGAAAAGGATTAACTTAGTTGCAAAGAATGGTAACTTCAAGCCAATAGAGATTTTAGAGGAAAAGTCTCTAAACTTGGGAAAGGTATGCTCTACCACTAAACATGAGGTTTTCATAGATCTTTGTAATAGATACAATGATTTAGTTGCTTGGAATTATGACCTAAAGAGTTTTGACCCGGGCCTTGCCTAACATACTATTGAATTAGATCCAAATGAAAAACTTGTAAAGTAAAAATAGAGGCCTATAAATCCTAAGATTGAGCCTTTGATGAGAAAAGAGTTGGCAAAATTGATTGAGGCTAGAATCATATTTCCTATCAAGTATTCTTCATGGGTGGAAAAATTAGTACCTATTAGGAAGCAGAATGGGGAAATTAGGATTTTTGTGGATTTTAGGGATCTAAATAGAGCCTCCCTAAAGGATCATTATCCCCTCCCCTCCATGGAGAAGATTTTACAAAGAGTCAATGGGTCATAAAGGTTTTCCTTCTTGGATGGTTACTCAGGCTATAATCAAATTTGGGTCCAAGAATCTAATCGACACAAGACAAAATTTACAACAATAGTGGGGAACCTATGCTTATTGTAAAATTACTTTTGGTCTAACCAATGTAGGTGCAATTTTTTTGAGAGCCATGGATATGGCATTTCAAGGTTTGTCCAGATAGTTTGTTTTGGTCTACTTGGATGATATCACAATATTTTCAAAACATGCAAGAGACCATTTGTAACATTCCAATTGTTCACTCAAGTAAATTTCCTAAGTTTTCACATTCAAGAAAATAAACTATGTAACTTATCCATTGTCATAAAAGAATTATTTTCATAATAGAGAAAATGAACATAGGTGTCATAATAATAACCAACTTTTATTTTATTTCCAAAATAATATTTCACATATTACAATATTTTGAAGAATGTGTAAAAATTACATACATATCTCAACCGAGATTCAAAGCAATAGATTTAGATGGTCCATGAATCTCCTTTCAAATCTTGGTCTTTTCTCACCCGCTGAGGAGAAGCATCACTCAAGCACTTTTCTACCAACCACAAACTCATATGTGATCCCCCACACATCTATCATTTGATAGATGGCCCTACCCTTCGACTAAGAGATTGGTGGAGTAACCTCATAATGATATCCATTCTGAGCTTAATGTTGTGTCCTACATGGCTAGAACTTGTAAACCCTACAATCCTAAACTAGCATGTATATATGGATCATTGTGAATTGACCATGGAGCCAAAGGAAATCACACTACTTTGGCCAAAGTTTTCTCACTTATTACTTTGAGTGACAGCCATCCTACTCACATACACTACTAAAGCTTGATTTGAATTAGTTCCATTATATCTATGCATATGAAATTTCCTTCTATAGGTAGTCTTTAACCTTAGAAACAACCTATTCCCTTTTCCCAAAGTTCAATGGTATTTCTACCCTCAAAACATAAAAAAATGTTATCCTCCCTTCAATGGATGTTCATAACCCAGGTGTAACTTACAAGCTATCTAAATAAATCAAATAAGTTTGCAAAGGAAATCCCTTAAGCTAACTTTGTTTCATCATTCCTAGTATATTATACTCAGGACAACAATCTCTCCTGTTATGGAGTATATACAAAAAAAATCATAGAAATGCATAAAATAGATTCTTTACCATTTCATAAATAAATACTATGATTCACTAATACAACATTCTCAAGCAATTCCAAATGAAGCAAATAAGACATTCACTCTTTCATAATAAAAGATAAATAAAAGAAGATTAGATCCTCATGCCTGTAATATGCTTGACACAATTGACTAGCTTGAATCTCAGCCTTCCAATGACAATTTCTAGGCTCCTCCTTAAATATCTATATCCACTAAGTGCAATAACTCACAATATTCTCACTCTCAATACTCACAAAATAACTCTATGCTCTCACAAATTATAACTCTCAGAATATTTGCAGCAAAATGAAACTACAAAATTGTGTGTCCCAAATGAGAGAGTTTCTCAGATATCTATTTATACAAAAATATTGAGTCTTTGATTCCTAAGGAAAAGGTATGCCAATTGACACCACTCAAACATGCAGGTCGAATCATCTCTCATAGAAAAAAGGTGGAAAAATTCTAAGTATAAACTCAGCTTGGTATTCTATAGATCGACCTCTTGGTATGACAACAATACAAGAAAAATTCAAACATGCACATGCTAAAAAGATGAGAATCAAATTGAAAACATGATAGAATTCTATAGGAATAGAGTGTTCATATATTGGTGCCAAGTTTCAAAAAATTTCCTATTCCTTTGGCATGGTTTATCCAAAGAAACAATCAACATTTAACAAGCAACACATATCCCTTGTCAACTTAGTCATAGTCTATTCATTTGGTAGAGAAAAGATGAATCGACTCCTCTAAAATATCATTCAAATTGTGCTTTGACCAAGCACATTTCTTGATGTGGTTATTTCATTTTATCATGTGTTTCAAATACTTTATAAAGCAGTTTATAATTCATGTTTCCTTTGCACTTTAATCTGCAAAGTTAAATGCGCCTTATTTTCTATTTGAGTGCTATTATATAGTGTGCAATACTTCTTATATATCAACCAATATATGCTTATATGGATCGGTCTCTATACTTTTCATAACATATGTATTAATGTTGGAAAAACAAGGACATACAACTGAGAGGGGGGGGTGAATTAGTTGTCACAAAATAATAAGCTTTTCAAACTTTGGTTAACTTAATCTCAGATCTGATGAATAATAAATTAACCATAAATAATTAACACATCAGAGAGACAGAGAACACCAAGATTTTTTTTACGTGGAAACCTCGTTAGGGGAAAAACCATGGTGGATGTTAGTCCCCAATATTATACCTTGTTAAAAGTATAATAAAAACAATAAAGGGGAATGCACATGCATTCACACACACTACCTAAATTTCACTGCTCAATTACAGAAGGGGTTCACTGCCCAACAATACAGAATAGGATTAAAATACAGAGGGTACAAATTGAGAAAATAGCTTCTGCACAAGCCTGATTACAATTCCAATTAGGCAAAAAAAACTCCTTCACTTTTCACTAAAACTACTTCACACTTCACTTGATCTTCTTCACACTTTGCATTGCAATTGAATGATATTTTCATATACACACATAGGAGTATATCCAACACACGAAGCACACTTTTCACCGATGAAGTAACTCTTATCTATCCGCTACATGAGGTTTCATCAACAACTTAGTTGGCCAAGAAAATAAAACATATTTGTAATGTCAGCCCAAATTTACAATTAAATTTTGAATGTGGATCAAAACACTATCAACCAAAACAATGATGAGACCCAAAACAATATTCACTAGTGCGCCAAATATTCAAATTTTACATTTGGAGGATCCACATCACATTACCACTATCATGTCGGCCAAGAACATGACAACCCAAATGTGTGCAAGAAAAATCTTTGACCACAAGCACATCGATCAATGTGGATGTACCAAAAAGATATAGCATGATCTAGAGACATCCAAAAATATCAAGAAACAATAGAGAAACATCCGCATCAACTAAGATTACCAGAATTACACAATCTTCACTTAGGATCACTGACAAAGACCACAAAAGTATTTTCAGACCACAACATGATCAAATCTATACGTAGACCTCTGAAACTTCTGATAGATGATCTAAATGCTCTCAAGAATAAACCCTTTAGTCCACAACAGCTTAACTTCAATGTACAGAACAAGACACCTTCATGACCTGCACAATTCCACTGGGAACCTGGAACACTTTCTTTTACAATTTTCTCAATATCCTTGACATATACAACCTTTAATACACCACATGCTAATAGTGTTGACATAAATGACAACCACATATCAGCAACACATCCACAACATCCAACAATCTCCCCCTTTGGAATTGATGGCAACACATGATGTGAAACATACCATCAACCCAACACACTTGCTTTCCCTTTGGTTCTGACTCTTCTCCTCAATTTCTCTTCTCCCCTTAAAAGTATTTTTCACATTGCACTTCTCTCCCCCTTTGACATCAATGGAAAAGGTAACCATGGCCTTCCCATATACATGCTCTGAACCACATATCTACACATCTAACTACTCCCCTTGAGTAGAAGCCACATAAACATCAATCCAGATCATAATATAGAAATGTAGCTCATAGATTGATGCAAGTAAATGCATATTTTAGTTCTTATCAGGAGGGGTAATTACCCCTAGCATTCCTATGAGATACTCAAAAGTATCCTCTGGCAACTACTTAGTAAAGATTTTTGCAATTTGTTCTTTGGTAGGCACATACTCCAATTTGACTTCTTTCTCATTCACTTTCTCCCTCAAGAAGTGAAACTTGATTGATATATGTTTAGTCTTAGAGTGTAGCACCGGATTCCTCAAAATATTTATTGCACTTGAATTTTCACAATATATGGCAATAGGCTCTACATATATCACTCTGATATCTTTCAACATTTGTTTCATCCATATTACTTGAGTACAATTATTTGCAGCAGCAATATATTCTACTTCAACAATAGATAGAGAAATGGAATTATGTTTTTTTCTCAACTAGGACACCAACTTCTTCCCTAGGAAGAAAGCACCACCACTAATACTTTTCCTATCATCTACATCGGTATATGCACTCGAAGTGAGATCATCATCCTTTGGATACCAAAGTCCAAAGTCAATTTTTCCTTTTAGATATCTAAAGATTCTCTTAATAGCAGTCACATGTGATTCTTTTGGATTAGCCTAAAATCTAGCAACCATACATACAACATTCATAATGTCTAGTCTAGTCTAGGTTAAATAGAGAAATCCATTGATCATTGACTTGTATCTAGTTTGATTCGCCTTAGAATAATCATCATTCTGTGTTAGCTTGCATTCGGTCACCATGGGAGTACCAACATGCTTTGATTCTTCCATCCCAAATTTCTTAAGTAGCTCTCTCACATATTTGGACTGAGATATGAAAATTCCCTTGTCTAACTGGGTAACTTGCAATCCTAGAAAGAACTTCATTTCTCCAATCATACTCATCTCATCAGCAAACTTCATACATAGATTGTAATCTCCTCCAAAAATGATGTCATCAACAAAGACTTCTATAATTAACTCTTTATCATGATCCAATTTGAAATATAAGTTGCTATCAGCAGTACCTTTAGTGAATCCAAGCTTCAGTAAGTAATTGTCCAATCTAGCATACCAGGCTCTGGGGGCTTGCTTAAGTCCATATAGAGCTTTCTTCAAGTGGAAAACCATATCTTCCTTGTCAGTTAGCTGAAATCCATCTGGTTGCTCAATGTATACTTCTTCTAGTTCTCCATTCAGAAATGTCGACTTCACATCCATTTGATAGACTTTATAGTTCTTGTATGCAACATAAGTCAAGAAATAAACTAACAGCTTCTATTCTGGAAACAAGGGCAAAAGTTTCTTCAAAATCAACACCTTCCATCTGAGAATACCCTTTACATACTAGTCTTGCTTTATTCTGGACCACTTCACCTTGTTCATTTAGCTTGTTCTTAAACAACCATTTAGTACCAATCACATTTTTTTCTTTAGGTATGGGAACCAGTGTCCATGTGTCATTCTTTTCAATTTGTGTTAGCTCTTTCTTCATAGCTTCCATCCAGTGTTCATCTTGGCAGGATTCAGTGACATTTTTAGGTTCAATCTTGGAAATAAGGCAGTACTCTTCTGCAACCATTCTTCTAGTTTGCACTCATTTATTCTTATCTCCTATAATTTGACTTTCAAGAATGATTTAGCTTTACATACCTTGTATTTTTGGGACTTTCACGATCTTCTGGTTCTTCTGTTCTTTCTTCTACACTTGCACTTGTCTGTGCTACCTGATTTACTTGATTTACCAAAATGAATTGATGTTGCTTTACTGGAACATATGGAATAATTTGAAGTTGATTTTGTGTTTGAACATTCTTTGCTTTGTTTGTATTGTCTTCATCTGAATCATATCCACAATGTCTAGATGATTTGGCAGAATCCTCATCAACTCTGACATTTGCACTCTCAACCATCTTTCTCGGTCTTCTCTTATAGCATCAATAGGCCTTGCTTTTAGTAGAGTAACCTAAAAATATTCCTTCATCGCTTCTTGCATCAAAATTTCCTATATCATCATCTCTCTTGATATAACATTTGCTTCCAAAGATCTTGAAATAATTAATAGTAGGCTTATAACCAAACCATAGCTCAAAAGGGGTCTTACCAGAATTACCATTAACATTTACCTGGTTTAAAGTATACACAAAAGTTCTTACAACTTCACTCCAATAGGTCTGGGGCACATTTCCTTCTATCATCATTGTTCTAGCAACATCCAAAATTGTTCTATTCTTTCTCTCTGCAACTCCATTCTATTGAGGGGTTCGGGGAGCAGATAACTGTCTTCTAATTCCATGTTCTTCACAAAAAGAGTTGAACTCCCTGGAGGTGAACTCACCACCTCTGTTAGATCTCAAAAACTTTGACTTTCAAACCCTTCTCATTCTCTATCATAGCCTTGAAACTTTTGAACTTTTCCAGTGCTTCACATTTTTCTCTTAAGAAGGAAACCCATATCATTCTAGAGTAATCATCAATAATCAACATAAAGTACCTTTCTCCATGAATACCCTTGACTATGGAGGGACCAAAGAGGTCAACATGTAACAGCTCCAACAAATCATCAAAGAGGGACTCTAATAGTGTTGATATCAATGAAAACCACATATCAGCAACACATCTACAACATCCAACAATTAATCAGCCTAAATAGTTTCTCTATATATAAATATATAAATATATAAATATATATATATATATATACATGTACATATATATAATATCACATTAACATTCATATATGAATAAGATCACATTAACATTCATATATACATATAAGATCACGTTAACATTCATATATATAATATTGTTTGTGTATATATATATATATATTCCTCTATGTACATGTATATGTACATATTCATATATTGATATGTTTGTATGGACACTTCCATTTGTCACTCATGTGTATATATCGACACATGTATACATATGTATATATGTATATATCTTTTTTATATATATACATCTGATTACACAATCAAACACACATATAATTACCATCTTATTGATAGGTAATATACGTGTGATGTATATATACATATATACATACATGTCACATTGTCCTTTTAATAACACCATGCTCATAAGCAACCCGTTCATAAGTGTGCATAGGTACATCTACTTATGCACTCTCATGTACGTGTTCCTTCATGTGTATGGTCTATCATTTGACATGCATATACATACATATATATACATTCAATGTATTTTCACCTCATCGATCGAGCATAGTAATATAAAGAAAAACCCATAAACTCCAAACTCATAAACATCATCCAAGAATGCACTCAACAGTAATCGAGATCCTTACTAATGCAAACACATCATACTAAAGGATGACCTACCAATTCCCAAAATTATGTCTAAAGTCAACCATTATACTGTGAGTGTGTGTATAAGCTCAGTTAGGTTACATTATTGGTTACTTGACTGAGTTCTTCTCCTAAGTCATACTTCCCCCACACCTAGAGGATTGAACATGAACCTACATCCAACTTAACACATTCCCATGGTAGTGATTTGTTTATCAAAATATGCATATATAATACTTTTCCATAGTTAGAATATCCAATTCAATAACCATCCATTTCACATATATGCATTTCATCACATAACATTAAATGAAATAAGCATTCATTCATAATTCATTGATAACAAAGTGCAAGCACATATATTCCCAATCAAAATTCTAAATACATTCACACATGCATTAATTACCCTAACATAGTAATGGTAAATAGGTAAACACATAATGGGGTGTGATTCCATTTTAGTCACATTGAATAGGCTTTCTAAAAATGTAGGGAATATGGTATTCCCTAAATCCAAATAAATGTGTCTTTTCTATTGACCAGGGAAAACTTCTTGGACACATTGTTTCAAAGGATGGCTTGGTCATTGACGCTGCAAGAGGAAAAATCTATCTTGGCCATCCCACTTCCCAATCACAAGAATGGATTACAAAGTTTCTTGAGCACAATTATCTTTCTGAGGAGATTCATTACAAATCTTGTTGCTTTGGTAAAGCCACTTACCTTTATTCTTAAGAAAAATATGGTCTTCAAATGGACCAAAGAAGGAAAAGATAGCTATGAAGCTATCAAACAAGAAATTTATCAGGCTCCTACCCTTTTCAATCCTAATTATGACAAGGATTCCATTCTTATACTTTTGGAGGTGAAGCAAGTATATCAACTGTCCTAACCCAGCTAAATAAAGAAAATATAGAGCAACCCATTGCTTTCTTTAGTGAAGGGCTTAAGGATTATGAGGTCAAGTACAACTATGTTGAAAAGCAAGCTCTTTTTTCTATTAGGGAATTGAAAAATTTCAAACACGTGTTATCTAACAATAAGATACAGTCATCAGTACCCCATGCCAATGTCAAAGATTTTCTATTGAGAGGAGATATTAATAAAAAAAGGGTTGGATGGATCACCAAGGTGATAGAGTATGATAGCCATCAAAATAACCAAGATAGTGAGAGGCAAGGGGTTGTGTGAACAACTTTTCTCAACATTTGAGACTCCTACAAAGGTTGCCTTGGTGTTATGAGAACACCAAGTACCCAACATTGATGCTCATAGCAACTGGGTAAATAATATGACTACCTTTTTACAGGAAGGTAGGTATCCTCCAAGTCTAGATAGGACCAAGAGAAGACACTTTATATTACAATCCATTCCCTATGTCATAATGGATGGTATACTTTTCAGAAATGATTTTAGTGGTGTCCTATTAAGATGAATAGAGGTAGATCTAGTCAGTAGAATGTTGGAAGAATTCCATGATGGATCTTCAGGTGTCCATTTTTCTACAAGGACTACTACTACAAAAACCATGAGGGCTAGTCATTATTGGCCAACCCTATTCAATGATGCTCACAAATGGGTGAGAAATTGCAAGAAGTGTGATTTCTTTTCTAGAAAGCAAAGGTTGGTTACCCTCCCTCTTCATCCCATTCAAGTTGATCAACCATTTACATAGTGGGGTTTGGATTTTATCAGCATGATAAATCCACCATCAAGTGTTGGCCATAAATGGATTTTTATGGCCACAGACTATTTCACCAAGTGGACAGAGGAAGTTGCCTTGAAGGATGCCACTGATGCTTAAGTTTTGGAATTCCTTGATAGAATTGTAACAAGATTTGGCACTCCTTCTACCATCATTCAGATAATTCCAAGGCTTTTACTAGTGCTCAAATCCTAGATTGGGCAATTAGGAATGGCATATATTTGAATACCTCATCCAATTATTACCCTCAAGGGAATGACTTGATTGAGTTTGCAAATAAAAATGTCATCAAGATTATCAAGAGGAGAATTGAGTATAATAAAATATTCTAGCATAGCAAACTAAAGATAACCCTTTGGGTTGATAAAATTACTCCTAAAAAATCAATTGGTAATTCTCCTTTTATGCTAGTTTATTGAAGGGAGGCAAGGTTACCATTATCATTGGAGCTACCTTCCCTTGAGTTGGCACATCAACTAGAATTAGAAGAAAATGATGGTATGACAGTAAGGCTAGATAAGCTTTTGGAACTAGAGGATACAAGGAACATATCTATGCAAGTCATAAAGACACATCAAGCACAAGTCAAAAGAAATTTTGACAGAAAAACATTCCACATGGTGTTCCAAGAGGGAGATCTAGTGCTAAAATTGGATGCAGATAGAGCTAAAGTTTGAAGACATTACAAATTTGATACCATTTGGATTGGTCCATATGTCATCACTAGCTGAAAGGAGGCCAATGCATTCCATCTTTCCAAGTTGAATGGTGAGTTTCTTCCAATCTCAATCAAAGGGATTCATCTCAAACCTTATTTCTGATGAGTTTTGATTTTCATGTACATATTGTAAATATCTTGTTTTCCATAAGTGCTTTTACACACCCTGCATTCTCCTTAAGGCAATATATGTTAGATAGTTTTTTGCTTTCCTCCAAGTGTAGGCATGCACATTTTTTGCTTTACCCTTTGGATTCCTAGTTTTATTGATCCCCTTCATGAATTTTTTCCATATTAAGGCCCCTGGCTTCCATGATTAGCAAGAAATCATCCCAAAAAAATCATCAAAATTGTTATCATTTCATACCACCCTTTATGACCCACCATTAATAATTGATCTAAGAGATCCTACATGGGCCATATTGTATGAATTATCCTTGAAGGTTCCTAAAATTATCTAAGTCCTAAAGTTTTGGACTTTCAGGCTTTCACTTACCTCTCTACTTGTATGCCTTCTTCATCGCTCTTGCTCCTTCCTTTCCTTCTATTTTATGCTAAGTGTTTTGGGTTTTAGTCTTTGGCCTTACCCTTTAACCCTTATTGCTTCCTTTGGTAAGCCTCAAGCATACCATCTGACCTCCAAAGCCTAATCAAACACATTTTATGATTTTTCCAAGTCTTGGTCTATCAGAATTCAAGATTCAGGCTTCCCTCTTACCTCTTCCATCTTCTCATCTTTTATTCCATCAATCTTTGGGTGTCAGCCTTTGGGCTTACCTCTTTAGCCTTACTGCTTTCCATCTTTTCAAGAAAGGCATAAGCCTTCCTCCTAACCCCTGATCCTCAAAGTCTCATCTTTGGATTTTGGGCATCATACTTTCACCTTTCACCTTTATTCTTTCTTATCTTCACTTCTTCCTTTGAGGATTTTGGCTAAGTCTTGGGTCATCAGCCTTTTGGTTGGTTTTAATAACTTTTTCAGTCGTCGCCTAGGTTTTCATAACCTTTCCTACTCCCAACGTATCACACATGGTTCATCTTTGTGACATTCTAAGGTCTGTCAGTGTTTATAAATGGTGTCTTAACCTTCAAAGCCTTTTCTAAGTAAATTTGAGTCATTTCAAAGTTTTTCTCAAGTTAGGAAACTTGTGTCGGTCTCAGATAAAATTTTCTTAACTTTCTCTTTCTTCACTCAATTATGTTAAAACCAATATAGATAAAGGGTTTTCATTGTTTCATATTGGTTTCAAAACCCTTGTTGGATGTTGACAAGGTTTTTAAAACCTTTTCTTTTACTGATCAACCCATTCATTACCTAGGCATGACCCCATTTTAGAGCAACTTAATATGCAATGTATGTAAAAACCGTCACTTAAGTTCCCCGCTCCACATGCACCACATGGCTACTTCCTATTCCATTGTATACCTCCTTCACATCACATTTTATCTAACATATGCAAGCCCCCTTGGTGTGAAGTGCAATGGCATCATTGATCTTATCTTGGGGAAACTTGTCCAAATCTTGTTCCATCGCATGGTCTATTTGTATCACATTTGTGAATTCAATAGATCATAATCAAAATGAAATGTGTGATGGAAGCGAAGGAAGGAGAATATCCTTAAGGGATATTCCATATAGGTGTCATTTTCTCATTCCATTATGGGTTGCCTTCACATCATAATCACACTTTGTTAGACCCAAGACCTATCTGCGATATATAACAGTGAGTGGAGTATGATGTAAGTGGACATATGGCATGTCCCCACTAGCTCACTGAGAGTATGGTGACTCTTGGATTTTCCCTTTGGGGGTGCGGTATAATGACAGGAGCCTTCAAAGATAGATGGTGATATATGATTGCATCACCAAGGTTCTTCGCATCACATTTCAATTCATAAGGCACAGGGGTAATGTGCAATGTGTGATATAACATGAAGGGAAGGATGGGGAAACATGGCACAATTTTATTGAATCATAAGGATGTAGGCCATTGTGTTTTCAAGGGAGTAGCTTTTGAAAGGAACGTGATGTCAAGGAAGCCCGTGATGGTCATTGATCATATGACGTATGTGATCAAACAACTCTATTTTAAACTTCTCTTCAAGCTTCATCTTAGTCATCTATCTTTGATCCAACAACCTAATTTCAAACTTCAATGGCTAGCACTTCCATTTCATGGGAGCATTAGAAGTAATGGCGCAACTATATTTTCAACAACTAGAGATCAAATACAAACGGCTCTAGATCGAATTTTTGTGCTTCTCCCATGTTGTATTAATGGCTACGATAGTGCAAGAATTCTCTAACTTCTACAAGTGGATTTTGTGGTGCCCATACTCATTTATTTCTGCTACCTTGTTCCTTTTGATGGATCCATTCTCATATCCCTAATTTTATGGGGGATTTGGATGCACTTCCATGAAAATATTATGGAAAGGGTGCAATGTATAGGTTATTTTTCTCCAGGCTCTCCTTGTGGCATGGATTTAATGAGGAAACCTTTCCTTGATCATATCTCCTACCTGCTAACCCTATTCAGGTTAGGGTTTGGGTGTATTCATCCAAGTTATGCTTGATCTATAAAAGCAACACTTATATTCTTTTTAAGGGTTCTTCTTCTAGGATCCTCACAATTTTATTTTTTCGACAATGTATCTCTACATTCTACCATTGTAAATTCTAGATTTATGCCTTATATTAATGAAATCTAGCTATTTTCATAGCTATTTCTTGCATGTTTGAGTAGAACTTCTTACCTTCATGTTTGAATGTGTGTTTTGGTCAATTTTTTGATGTATTGAGCAATCTAAAGCAAAGAAGGAACAATTTCTATCTTGATGTATCACCTCTATTTCCATTTCATGTTCTCTTTCTATTCCTTTTCCTTGTGAGTTATTAGAGTAGAGTAGTGATAGGGTTTTCATGTGTTGGGTTAGACCAACACATTGACACTTAGATTAGAAGAGGAAGTCATCCTTCTCTGAAGATTCAACCTCATTCGTGCAAGGTACCACACCTCAAGGTTGTTTCTATTGTGTCATTAGAACACTAAAATCCTTATTCATTATGGTGTAGTTTTATGTGGCAATGAGCTGATAAAGTACCCATCCCCACTACCAAATCCATTTCAATGCCTTTAACAAGAAATTCCTTCATCATGAATTCATACTCAAATAAAGTTATCTAGTCACCACATCAATACTCAACCAACTCCCTACAAACTAGAATTTGTAGGATCCTCCTCACATCCTTCAATGTGATCATCATCTTTCCAATAAGTAGCAAGAAGCTACTGATACCGTTCTACCACCTCTCCACCAACATTATCATAGTTTCCTAGTGATCTCAAATCTATGGTCAGTAGCCCACCTCAAATAGCCCCACTAACTCCAATAACTCTCTATCCATCTCCATCAATAGTGGTCATAGCCTCATTGTAGAATGCCACCTCTCTCGAGACTATTATGGTGGAAACCACTCTTGCATTCACCCAAACCAAGTCATTAGCCTTTTCCAAAAACCAAATTCTCAACAACCTATCACAAAACAAATAAGCATTAAATTGCACAAGTGTTAGTAAGCATAAGCACAAGATTAATTTTATTTATGTAAGTGCTGCTAATCACAACCTCTAACCCTTATGTGTAAGTGTTAATCTTAGACATGCACAATTTTTTTTATGTGCAAGTACTAATCTACCCCATGCAAGAACTACTTCACACAAAAACTAATACCCAAATTCATGCATTATTACACTAGGTGCTACCCTTACCACACATGTGCTACACGTGCTAGGAATATTTTTTCCCACACAAGTAAGCTTTACATAAATAAATGCTACAATGAGAAAAAGTGCTAATCCCTTCACAAAATTGATAATCTACTAAGTGGAAATGTTGATTTTATAAGGAAAAGTGTTAATCCCATGGTTTAAGCACTAATTGAACTTTCCCAACTTTATCTCACCTTTATTTGATCCTAGACTACCCTAGGGACCCAAGTTTCAATATGTACTGGTGCTTCTAGGCCCTTTGGTCACTAGTACTACCTCACTTGATAATACAATGGGTGTGGTGTGGAATGTTCACCATCTTCTTAGAACTCCTCTATGTAGTGTATGGTTAGATCTTATAAAAGGTTAGGGTACAAATAAACCTATATGGGCCCACCTAGGCTTATTTATAAGCTCCCCAAACCCCATTTAGAGGCCTAGGACCCCAATTTTTTCATAGTTTCCACCTTTTATTTCATAATTCCTCCATTTTTTATCCTTTATCCTTTTTTTTATTTAATTCCTCCTTATTTTCCATCCTCTATCTATTTTTAACATCTATTTATTTTTTTGGAGAGATCACCCAACACCCTTTTTCAAGTGACCTCTTGAGGGAGCATCATTCCTCCATCTTTCTTCCATCATTTCCTCCAACTGATTGGGGCATAATTTTATTTTCTTTGACACAAAACCACTTTATTTAGTCATTACATCACATCAAAGATGGTAAAAATGTGGACACACTGAAATCGATCGTCCACTATGTAATTAATGAAATAAATATTTAATTAATTATTTCCCTTAATTTGCCATCTTTTCATATTCCCATAATTAATTGTTACTCATACCTATAATTAATTAAATCATATTTCATTAATTATATTTCCCCCTTCTTCTAAGGTTAACTAATTTAATTAATTCAACCACAATCCCCACTCAATAGTTCTCTAAGCATAATTAATTGATTAATCCATCATTAATTAATTAACTAATCCTTTACTAACCCTCATTAGCATTTTCTCTAATTTAAAATTCCTCTAAATTCTCAAAATTTTAATCATGTGACATGTGTTCACCCTCTTCAATACTCACACTTGTGTGAGCATGCATATGTATCAATTACCCTCCAACCCATCCTTTGACTTGGCCCATAATTGGTTTCTCACACGTGTAGCCACCCTACACTTTCCCCTTTCTTCCACATGTTACCATCCTTGATTTCCTCATCTCTTACATATTCCAAATATTCTCCATTTGTGATACTCATAGCCACCCTTGGTGTGTGCTCACAAATGTGTGAGCACACCTAGCCCTCTTCCCTATAACAATTTTTCTTTTTCTAAGGCTCCTCTTGTGAGACTTGTCATGAGGCTAATTCCTCAATCTTCTCATTCAATCTCAACCCTCCCTCACATTGCATCTTATCCCTCCATTTTCCCCATCAAAAATATATCAAATGAGAGCATTTTTTCTCATTTTCAACAACCAAATTATAAGTAACCTTGTGCTACCAATTTAATCTTCAATATTTATCATTATATTAATGTTATTATGTTGGTTTGAAAAGAGAAATCCACACTTATAATCAAAAACTATCAATCAAGAATTTTTGGAGCATATCAAGTGGAGAGGGTTGCACTCCATTTCTAGTCAATTGGACGAGCAAGGTGATTTAAGGTATAAAAAAATAGTTTATATTGCTTTATCCTTATATTAGTTCCTTATTTCATTTCCTTGCCTTTAGTACCATTTTTCACACCAACACCCCCCTTAATTGCAACTTAGGGAGAATGATAAAACAATTAAAGATAAGAAGATATAAATATACAAATATGGGTCCTAGCAACAAGACCACATTGGGTACTTATGTACACATAATTATCTCACCAATAGAGAAAATGAGAAAACCTTATGGGAAAAAATTTCTCTCCAAAAGAGAGAAAAATATAAAAAGGTGAAGGAAGGAAGGACTTGGTATGACCCCCAACGATTACTTCCATGACAAATATAATAGATACACCCCCCCATTCCCCCCCCGCCCCCCAATAGAAGAGAAAGAATATGAAGGACTAAAAATCCTCCAAAAAAAGTAGGAACATGAAGAACACCACTGGAGCATGAAGAAGCTACAAATAATTGCCAAAAAATGACTACTATAGTGTTGAAACTAAAGGGCCTCCTCTAAAATTAGGATGAAGACTAGAAGATGAAAACATGCACAAGTGACCCCGATGAAACTACTTGAACATTGATCACATAGCTAACAAAGGCAACAATCTAACACTCAAAGGTACAAATGACACATCAATTTGCACAAGTGACCCCAATGCCACTATTCAACCAATATAAATTATACTACAATTCAAAAATACAAGTGCCAATAGTTTCAAGAATACTAATCAACTAAGGATGAAAGTTCACTGCCATAAACAAGAATGCAAGAGTGTCTATATGGTATGTATTATATCTAACCAAAATGCATGGGTAACCTATTGCTAGATCTACCTAGTATATAAAACAAAAATTAAATATATAACTCACTCCAAATTGAAACTAAGGAATCATTAGCACCAATAGTATGATACCCCACATAATATTGAAAAGAGAGGTATTACAAATCCATTAAAAACGTGTGTCACAATATAGTGCAAGAAGGGGAATAAGCAACATTAAAACATGTACAAGATAATATAAGCAATTGAAAAGGGTGTACAAAACAAGGCACACTCGCAAGAAGGTAGAAAAAGTTGTGATTGTAAATAGCAAAGTGCAAATCCCCCATGACACTTTATAGAGCAATGTGAATACAAAAAATGACACAAAATGATGTGTAGGCTCCCCAAAATATATTTACAATATGTCACATTGTATCTCGTGCATTTACAAATAAATATGTGCAATCCATAAATTCTTACAATATCCAAAAATTGTCACATGTTAAAATATAATTCTAAGAAATTAGAGGTAATAGAAGGCACCACTATATTATCTATAGAAAATTGTAATTTAAAAAAAATAAACAAAAAAGGGATTTTGTATGCAAAAGTTATGACCCTTTAAGACTCCCAAAATGAGAATTTCATAGCTATATCACTAATAAAATTAAAATTCTACAAAAATAATAGAATCTCAAATTTAAATTCACCTAAACCACCAAGAAAACTGCTCTGAAAAAGGAGCATGTATATGCAAGAACAAAGCCTCTAAAGATAGGTTTCAAAATCCAAACTACCAATGGTGAAGGGAGCAAAAGAGAAACAAAGGTCTTTATTGATGTCATCACGATGTCAACTAAATTTGACAAAACTATCACTAGACCTAGAAGTGAGATAAAAATAATTGGTACCAAGTAAAAAACGTTCTCCCAAATTTGGAGTCTATGCTAAATCTAAAGGTATTGCTAGAAAACCTATTAAATTCCACATAATAGCCAAAAAAATCTACTAAAATATTCTCCAAAAAATGCAAGGATCTAGTGATTTCTTCTAAAAAAAACATACGAAAAAAGGGATTCTTAGTTCTATGTTTAAAAATAAGTAAACATTTTATTAAAAAATTTAAAAAATGTTTTAGTTGAGGGGTTAAACTTCCACGCCATCCCATGAAGAGAGGGGGGTGTGGGGCATGGATCGGCGGTAGGCCCCAAGGTCTTGCCACCCCTATTAAAGAAGGCTAGTACCACACTCTTTAATGGGGAAGTCCCCAAAGGTGATACACTCAACAACAAAAAAAACTTAAAGCAAAAATACTTTGTTATTTGAAAAAACTTTTTAATTAAGAAAAAGCATGCCAAGTAATAATGGCGATAGTAGAAGGAATGAAAAAAACATGTTTTCTAATAATTAGCATAGTATGTGAAGTTATGTTAATGGTAGCCTTATAGTCGTTCATAAGGCCATATAGATTCACATAGTGGCAATGCAATGAACCCTTAAAAAAACTAAAAAAAAAAAATATCACCAAACCCTAGCGTGTCATTGTTATATCTTGATTTTGCTTGCATAAACTTTATTTGATAATAAATAGAACTAGATGAGACCATTGGACAATATATGTTTGAAGGATAGATTAATGTGTTTCTATGGGTTTTAAATTAGATGTTATCTTTAAAATGTATGCTATTATGATTAAAATAATGATGAATTATTATGATGTGAATATTTTGATTATTGATTATGATTTTATGAGCTAACTCATTGATGAGATATTGAGTTTGAATGAGTGTGGGAATAGGTTTAAGGTGAGAACATAGTTGAGGTAGAGATGACCTAGCTGCCTGGTAATAGTTGGCATGATGAAAATCCCACACACACACTCACGTAGTTGTATTCATCCTCCATTATGAATGATTATATTATGCATTATGTTATCATGAAAATTCCATTGCCTATTGTGTGTTATGATTTAAATAATGGCTATGTCTTATGGTTGTCTTGTTTGCAAAAATTAATTTAATTGGAAAAATAAAATATTTTATTTTCAAATGTTTGATAATGATAAATCTCATAATTTATATTTATATATAATAATGTAATTATATATATATAAATATACAAAATTTATGTTCACAATTATTATATATATATATATATATCATAAAAAAAATAGAGTAGGGTTCAAAACACATAAGGTTTTATACTAAATTTGGAATTTTTCACCAAATTATAAATAGAAAGGTCAAAATGGGGTGTGCGCAGGAGCACCATTAAAATTTTTTTGTCAAGCTAGGTTGATCATGTCTAGGCTTTAGGATTATGGAGTCTCTTGCATGAAATAAGGTCATTGAGACCATTTTATATTGTAATTAGTCATATGTGATGGTATTAGGAGTTTAGGGAAGTCAATAATGTTGGTTTTGCAAAATTGCAAATTATTGCAAAAGTTGTCAATCAAAAAGTTGCAAAATTGTAAGTTGGTTGAATACCAACGGTCATGTCCTTTCAAAGGTCAGTTTAGACGGTTGTGTGAGTTATTTTGGAGGGAAATGTGTTTAAAAGCGCTGTGAGAACTTGTTGGATGGTTGTTGAAGAAGTTTGTAAAATAATTTCAAACAATAAAACACTGTTTTCCTTCAATTTTCTGTAGTTTCTAACTGTACAGCGAGTTTGCAGAGGATTGTACAACCTGTATGTCACCTATTTGATTCAAAATTGTTGTGCATTGTACAGTACTTTTCTTCACCTTCCGTTTGAATCCACTTTTGTGAAGTTTCATCAAATTTAGTGCATATAATTGTCAATTTTCTAAGATAGGTTTGAACACACAGTTGTAAGGTTTTGTAAGTCATTTAAAATGGAAAATTGACCCATTCCTCCACTGTGACTATTGTAACTTGAGGAATGGGTCTGAAACATCAATAAAAAGGTGAGGGAATGTTGAGAGAGTGTAGGGGAGGCCTAAAAGTGTGTTGGGCATGAAGCCCTAGGTTGGAAAGTTGTGTCTTCCAAGTAAAATTATGAGGTTTGGATATGGTAATGAGTGAAATAAGTTGGGGCAACATTGTTTCTTGTTGAATTGAGTTCTTACAAGCCATTTTGGACCTGTTTGAAGTGTTGATAAGATTGTGTGAGGGTTGGATGAGTGTTTTTCAATAAGCCCTAAGCTATTTGGCTTAAATGGAGGGTTTTGTGGTTTGGCACTTGGGTGAGTTAATTTCTAAGAAAAAATGGTGGATTCTTTGGTTTGAATACATATAAATTTCTGCCCAATTGAGTTTACTAGTTTTGGAAAAGTTTCATGACAAGTTTCTTTGTTAAAGTGGCCTAATTTGAGGCCTAGTTGGCATAGAAAGCCTGATTAGACAGAGTTGTTTCAAAGAGGTCTATAGTGGTTTGGAAGTATGTTATTGTGTGCCCTAAAGGGTCTTTGAAAAATTTTAGGTCTTGGTCTGAAAGGATCTCATTAGTGAGATATACTCGATTGAGTAAATTTCCAATGCTACAAGGAATTGAGTGGATATGAAGAGATAGTGATAATTTGAGGGTTTGATGATGTGATAAGTTGTTGTATTTCTTTAAATTATGTGGTGTGGTTGTAGGACCTCCCCTGGTTGCTATCAGTAATGAACCTACCTAATCTTCTATTTCATTCAGGAAATGAGATCCCTCAAGTTAAAATCCACCTTCAACCCTTCGGTGAGTGAATTATTTGAGGAATCTTGCAATTTCCTTTGTGTGTGTGTGGATCAAACAAAAATTTTGGGAGATGAAAATAAAATAGAAAATCAACTCAAAACTGAAATTCCAGATCTAAGTAGATTAAACATAGAGCTAACAGACATAATTTATTTCATGCAAAATCGAATGAGTGGAGGACACTTAAAACTTATCTCAAAAATAGTTGCAAAGTGTCCTTGTTGGTTGCAAAGTGTACTGAGACAACCTTTTGACATAAATGATTGAATAGGGGTTTTGGGAGAAATATCAAAAATATCAAATGCACTCATTGATGACATGTAAAGAGTGGATTTTGCAAATGAAACATAATACTAATAGAAATAGTTTATTTCATGCAAGTCGGATAAAGGGAAAATCTTGTGCATCTAATACAAAATGATTTTTCTGGAAGTTGTCTGAGGAATCATTCACCTATTGGTGAATGGGTCTTTGTTGAGCTTTCTAAAATTAATTTCTGGTTCCTCTGCTCTTGTGTCTGCACTTCCAAATTCTCTAGGTTTCATAATCGGGTAGTTGGAAATAAATTTGGGATCTAAGTTTCCATGAGATGACAACAAAGGTGACAACAAATGCAACTTTGTAATTTTGCACTTTTGAGATCTTTAACTTTCCTTCAACCTATGGACTTGCAAATCTACAACACACAAAGAGAGGGGGAAAATGTTTTTTTTGTGAATGGGGGTTTTCCTTGGTCAAACCCCATTTTGTTAATTAAACCTTGAAATGAAATGAAATAGCATGAGAATAATGATGAATGAACAACTCAATTTTGCAACTCACCAAACCCTTGGATGAACCTTTGAAGGACTAAAATATTGATGTTGATCTTGCATGAAATGGATTCAATGGATGTGGATCTTGATACTTGAATCTTGCTTTGAATCTTTGACTTGAATACTTGGATTAGATGTCAAAACCTACATCACAATGCTATCTCCAAAAAAATGCATGAATGAACATAACTTTGACATGATGCTTGAGATCTTGAATGCTGCAACAAATGATAAAGAAAATCTACTCTTGAATTCTCTTGACAATAATCTTTTCTCTTGTTAGGTTCTCTCAATTGTGCTCTTGAAATCTAATGTTAATTAGATAAACTAACCTTGTATTTATAGATATTTATCCTTAATTTCCTGAAATTCAAACATTATAAGCCGACCTTTAAAATTTGAATTTAGGATCATAAACTAACCACCAAAAACATATTTAAAAATGGGTTCCAAGGCTTAGGGCGGAAACATTCACCCATGGGAAAATGGGTCCCAGGCCCTAATTCCTCGAACACACATTGCTCAATGTAAGGTGTTATGTATTGGCATTAATTAATGTTGGGTTTCCCCTTTGGAAAATGTAATTAAATAGGCTTGTAAATGAATTATAGGGCTTATTAAGGCCAAATTAAGCTCAATCAATTAAGGGAGCCCTAAATAAGTGTGAATTTGTAAATAAATACATTTTACAACACTAAATTAAGGCATTATTAAGTTCATTTTAACTAGGAGGGCCCAAACAAGTGAGAAAATGTAAAGGGATACATTTTTCGTCACTACAATATATATATATATAGCCTACTATTGAAAAGAAAACAAAATTAAATTAAATAAGTTTTAAATTCAAATGATATAAATGATAAAGCATGCAATCCTAGCATGAGGAGAAAGTTCAATTCAAAAAATAAAGAGATACTTCAACTAGAGTTGAGCACTTGCATGGAATATGAAAGCCATAAAAAGAGAGGCCAATGAAGGAGAAGGGACGATTCTTTTTATATCATTACTGGAAATGACTGAGGAGGATTGAAATCATAGTATTTGAGTAGAGTTGAGGAGTTAGCATGCAAAGCAGGAGACCGGTTATTACCTTGTTAATGATATTTGTAACATGGCTTATAAATGCATGGTAAAGGCTTAAAAAGAACCAAATATGCAAGTTTAATTGATGAATGATATTGTTATTATATCATTGGGTTTGAAGGAGATTACTATTTGTATCATAACATGTATTCATTTTTTTGTTATCAACCAATATATGTATTGTTTTGTTTGTGCATACATAAAAAAACTTGTGCGTCAACCATAATACCTCAATCTATGGCATCGATCTACCTATCACTTTTTGTGGTAATTGAATATGTGTTTCTATACCTATGTTATCCATGGACTTGAATACTGAATTGATTAAGACATTTAATTGCCATATATATGTGTAAATACCATCATATAGATTCACTTGTAGTAATTGAAATTGTAGTATCGACCATGTTTTCAAAAAAATTATGGTTGTTATAAGAACATGTGCATTGATTATTATGTATAATACAATAATAGCTATGCATATCAATTTTAATATATATAGTATGAGTTTATTATACCCAAATTAATGATCAGTTCATGATTGTAACCATATATGAATTCTTTGTTGATGTTATAAAACCACTGTGCTATTCCATGATCTTAGCATATTTAAACAATAGTATACATATATGCATATATGCATAAATATCGATATATACGTGAAACTAACATATACATTAAATATTACATGAAATTGAGAAATATCATTAGTTAGAGATCAAATTACTTCTCAATAATCAAATTGCATGTCAACTATACATTTAACCATCATTATGCATGAAATGATTGAAATAAAAAAAAAAATACCTTAATATAATCATTTTGCATGAAAAGAAAAGGGTTATTTATTTTTATGATCATTGGATATATGCATGTTATATTGTCTTCATAACGAAAGTAGTTTTCTTCTATATGTAATTTGTCTTTACTTTTCAAGATAGATGTTGAATAGATACTAACAAAGGGGAGTATATTTTATTTTCCAAATCTAACTACCATTTTCGATTTAATCGCTTTTCCCAAAGCTATGTATACCACTAAAATATATGGATGTTATTTTATTCTCTTTGCCATATCCTGATAGTAGGGCATAGCATGTTCCTATGTGAAATGCATGTAAATATATTAGGTTGTGAAGAAACTTAAATAGTCTTGATCGGTATTATGCATATGAATTTGATTAATTATCATCATTTCCTCCTAAATCACTTCGAACTAACCAATTAATTAAATAATCTATATTGTTTAATTAAATTCATCACTTTCTACTATTAATCAAATAATTATTTTTATTAGATTAATTCACCTTCTTCTCACTAATGCTCATCCCATTTAATTAAATAAATCAAACAATTTAATTATAACCCCTATGTCCTCTCATTTGATTAAATAAATCTAATTATTTAAACAAATATCATAAACCCCTAGCCCACCTAAGTTAATTAATTTTGAATTGATTAAACTTGAGTTATCTCCTAATCTTCATTATCCATTTCTCCAGCTTTTAACTTTACCTTGGTTGAATAAACCCTTGGTTTATTAATCAAGTTGCACATGAAATTCATTTCTTTTAATTACTAATTAGCCTATTTCCTTCACAAAGGTATATTCTTTGAGAATATTCCCTCAACTACCCATTTATTAACTTTCCCTCTAAAGGCTTTAAAAGCCTCTTACAAATGCCTTTAATGCCTCTTACAAGGGAATTCAATTCTTCTTACATGCCATCTTGTTTCTTACAAGGGAATTTTCATCTCTTACATCCTCACCAACATTCCCTTACACTCTCAACCATATTCATTCAATTCTCTTACATCTCCTTACATTCTCACCTACATGCCTTAACTCATCACTTCTTTCAAAATGTGCTCACAAATATCCCCATGGCTTTCATTAGCCTTGTAAGAAGTGTCATAAAGCTATTGGTTCCCATTTTAATCCCACATTGCTCAAATTTTCCCATTCTTCAACCCTTATTTCATATAAATAGAGGCTTACTCTATTGAATATGGATCTATCATCTTAGGCATTGTTACTCTACTCACTCTCATCCATCAACTACATGCTTTTCATATCATTTTAGCTTGAATCTACTATCATTTTGTATCAAAATCATCATTGTTCATCAAATATACTGGAGCTTATCAACTTGGGATTGGGAAAGGGTCACTTTCCACATCAAAGTGACACCAATTCCCCTATGGGATGAGATTTGAGGTGTTAGGATAGGATTGCATGCTTTCATTTGCTTGTTTTTATGCTTTGTTTATGTTTTCATTTCTTTACATGCTCAATAATCTTATATGGAATGATTTTTTATGCTTTCTAATGTGACTAACCTTGTTTTTTTTGTCTATGACTAGCTGGGTGCATATTTTCATTCACATTTTGGCTCTAGAAGGAGGGCTAATCATAATTTTTTTTAACATTTTGGCATAGAATTCACATTTTTTTGTAGATTCTAAAAAAATGATGCTATTTTTATAACCAGAGCGCCACTTTTGCATATTGTACTACTATTGTTGAAAAATACAGAACTATTTCAATCAAACATCGCTATTGTGATAGGGGTCACTTTTTGACTAATTACGTCAGTTTTGCTTTTTCTTTAATACATCGCCTTTGATAAAGTGTCTCTTTTGGCCTCTCTGTCTTCTATGGTTTTTGCGGGTTTTCACCAGAGCGCCACTTCTATTTTAGCATCGCCTTTTCCATCCCAACGCTACTTTTGTGCTCTCTATTTATAGTAGAGCATTGCCTTTGTTTTTCACATGCTTCTTCCAAACAACGTTGCATTTGTTGGTCTAGAGTCATCTTTGCGAAATTGAAGATTTAAGCATTGACTTGAAAGTTGAAAAGAATTTTGATGCTCATTCTAATAGCTTAGGACATATTGTTGCTTTTCATTTTTTGTTTTAGGACCAACAAGTTCATTTTGGGCTTAAAATTAACCATTGCTTTGATCTTTTTCAAGTTGGTTAAAATTTAGCCTACAAACTCACTAGTCATTGCTATGTTGGGCTAAAATTGAACAAAAAAACTCACTCAGATTTTGTGTTTAAAATGAAGTTTCTATTGCTTTGAAGGATAAAATGAACAAGTGTTTTGAATGAGTGATCTTTTCTTTGATACACTTTAAGTGTGTATCCTCTCCCCTTGTGCTTCATGCGATCTTGGGTGAAGAGAAACACTCAAAAATATATTTTATTTCTTTGAGTAGCCTTTAAGAGAGGGTTTTTTTATGAGACACACCCCGCAAAGGGAAACTCATAGTCAAGTTCTTGAAGCACATTTACCGACGGGCTATATCAAAGGTTGGGAAATTGTGAGAAAGTACCTTCAATCCATGCCAACAATAAACTACACCTAATCCCACACCTTAAGTGGAACGAGAATGGTTAAAGAGCCTTAAGTGGCTAGTGAGTGAGTGTTTGTTCCAGTGTTTACAATTTTTTTTCATTAATAACCTTTGTTTATATTGGCTAGCTTGTCCATCCAAAGAGTTCTTTAAGGTGGTGCATTCAAATTTATCTCCAAGAAGCTAATTTCCATGTTCGATTTTTGGTTAAAGTGTATAGGTTAAGAGTTTCATTCTTAACATACCTCTACACTTTTCCCTTAATTGCATGTAAAATCATCTCTTCTACTGTGAAGGGCATGAGGCAAGCCCGCTAAGAAAAACATACCATTGAGCTAGGATTGTGTTGCTTGTGAGTTAGTTTTAACACATTGCTTGGTTCTGAAACAAGAAGACAAACATTAAACAAATCATTGAAATTTCAAAGCCTTTGGATTTTTATGTGAATACTTTTGAAAGTTCAAATATTGCTTCTTTTCCCTAAATATTTTATCCTTAGAGGCTTCTAAATGTTTTGACTTATATCTAAATTCACACCATTCCAAATTCAACATAAGGAAACTATGGCCTTGACTTCTTTATTTTCACATAATGGACCTTGTGGAATGAAAGGTTGCTTAAACATAGAACATTTGGTTTGAAACTTAAGCAAGACATGTGGATGTGGTAAAAGCAAGTCACTAATCAAGATTACATCAAATTGAACCCCACACATGTGCTTGTTACTCTTTTTCTTATGATCTTCCATACAAAACATTGGTCTTTTAGTTTGAGGGTAAATCATGTTCTTCAATATCTTGGTCTTGTAAACAAAGTCCCTTTAGGTTCACTTAGGATAAAAAAAAAAACATTTTCAAATCTCAATCAAACATCACACTTGTAATCTATAAAATTTCAACCTTGCAAATCTAAAAAGCTTGATCAAAAAGTCAAAAACGTCTGCACGATCTCTTCCAAAACCAAAGTCCTCAAACAAAGATCCACATTCCATTTTTTCAAACATAGAAATCATAGTTCAAAGTCTATTAGAAAGCACATCATGAAGAACTACCACAACCACGACATATTGTTGAGAAATTTTTATCAATTCCTTTGAGGAACAAGCCAAACTTACATGTCCAAAATGAGCCTAGCATTTTTACATAGGGTAAAGCATGTTCTTCAATATCTTGGTTTTATAGAAAAATATTTTTAGGTTCATTTGGGATCAAAACAAGCATTCATTCATCCCAAACATCTATCAAAATCCAACCCACAAACAACTTTCTATAGCTTTGGAAACATGATTATGTTAGACTTGGGTAAATCATTCAAACCAAATCAAAATCACCTTGTTTAGTTAGGTGTGTGAGAATGCATCCTTTCTCACACATTTAGTTAAATTATGATGCAGAGTAGGGGTGGAAAACTCCAAACCAATCTCAATATCCAATTTTGCATTCTATCAAACATCCAATGGTGGGTTTTGCTTCAAAAACCTTCATTCTTCTAATAGCCTTTCACAATTGGTTTTTCAATCATAAATCACAGGGTAAGCATGAACTTCAAAATGTAAAGACATTTTTAGATACCCTTTTTGGATTTACAACACATACCAAGAAATTAGATAGGGCTCCTTTGTGTGGAAGGGATCAAAGTTTAACTATCTCCTTTTTCTATTAGGCCCAAAAGAGTAACAAATCAACTTTTTTGGTCATAAATTTTGATGAAAAACTGATATTAAAAATTTAAGGCTAGTTTTGGATACTGTTTTCACCCTTACAGTACATATCTAAAAATGGGGTAGGGTTACTTTGGCTCACTGAGGTCAAAAATTGACTATCCTACTGCTAGTTAAGCCTAATTTGCTTGAATGGCTAGGTAGCAACAAGGTTTTTGAACTCCAAACACTAAATATTCAATAAAACACCTCAAACATATCACATAGGGTCTAAAACATCAATTTAAATCAATTAAAACAATCCCTCAAAAGCTTTTCAACAAAATCCTAAGTCTATGGAGTTACTAAGCCTAATACACAAGGATATTAGGCTAGGGCATCAACTTTGCGCGTGACAAACACCTTTCTCTAATCTTGAAAGTTATTAAAAACAAAGAAAATTCCTACTTCTTCCATTCTACCAAGTTTCAATAGTTTTCATTGGGTGGAATGGAACTTATTACATTTTTTCAGTCAGTAGCAACCCTAACCAAGGTTTTGATCTCTTTGGATTAAAATGTCTCTAACTTGCACAAATCTTAATGAAACTGAACAAAACTAGATTGAATGGAAAGAGGATTCACCACTCTATCAAACCCAATCAGTATCAAGCCATGAAGAGGTCATAGAGAATCGTACAACCAACTATAGCAACAAAAATGTGGTAGAACGTGCAGAAAATAGAGTTTTTCTATTAATTCAATCTCCAAAAACAACATCCAACCTCAATGTCAACCACACAAGGAATTCTTAAAGCATTCACAACCATTTACCAACTGTTCTAACTAATTTTCAAATGAAAAACTCAACTAAACATCATTAGACCCCTATTATGCCAAACTTGCAAAAGTTGCTTTAACAACATTTTACTATTAACCTCTAAATCACCCCTACTGACTCAAGACTGACTCAAACACACTTGAAATGGTCATGCAAGACCTTATTACATCTTATTAACTCAAACAAAACAAATCATCAACATTTGACCCCCCTTGGAGGTATGACAACTTGGGTGCTCCTGCACCATACTCCCTGGACAAAGAATACTCAAGTTCCACTTGAGTACAGACATACAATAATTTATCCCTACATGATGACATTATTCTTAATCATCCAAGTAGTTTCTTAAGAAGGCATACCCTTCCATTCAATCAAATACAAAAAATAGGCTTTGTTCCTTGGTGGGTTGAGGGCCTTAGTGTTTAAGATGCACTCCAACCTTGGTGAGAAGTCTTGGACCCACTCATCATTTGCAAATACCTGAGAACCTACATCATGACATGCAAAAAAAATCACTTGGAAAGAGTACAAATCAAAACCTAAATCTTCAGCCTTGAAATCAAGTGCTTCTCTATTCACATCTACTCCTTGCTTGCATCTATCATCTCCAACCTATAGCTACTTCCTTTCTTCTTGATAGATGGCATACAATGACATATCACCTTGCTCCACTTGCATATCCTACTTAATTTTGACCTTAGGCTACTTACCCATCAAGTTTTCAATTTTAACAAGATCATTATGTCTTCTTTCTTTCTCTCTAACCAGTAGGACACTAAACATGGTTCCTTGATCAATTTCAATGCCCTGTACTACAAGAAGAAAATCATATCTAACCTCCAATATCCCCTTGTGAAATGTTTACAATGAAAGTATATATCCTTCACCTTCAATGGGATAGAGAAAATATTGAGTTCTACTTGCCTTTCCAACACCATCAATTCTCAGGTTTAGAAGGGGCTTATACTGAAAATCAACAACACAACTCTTATCACTCAAACCTACAATATCCAATGTTGCTTTCTCCTTGAGGTCTGCACAAGCAATATACCTTTCCTTTTCTTTGTTCATTTTAGTTTGAAAAATAGAAAATGGAACCTCTTGCTTGAAATTGAACCTCACAACTCCATCTTGTATAGGGTTATCTTCCCCAAACTGCCTAAGCAATGCAAATATACATTGGGTTGCATCCTCATATCTCATCTGCCAATGTTGAATGTCTACAATCACATTGAAGGGTTTGTCTTCCCATCTTAGAAACCTTGCATGAGGATTAGTACCTTTCCTTGGAGTGTCATCTATTATCCAATTAACATGCTCTTGCCACAAGTCTTGAACCCCTAGTGGCAATTGATCAATCCTAGTTGTTGTCATAACAGTCCTAGGCATAATTATACTTGCAAAGCCCTTATCTACCTTTCCTATGGCTTGTACATACTCCTTATCACTCACCAACAAAGCACTAGAACCTATTAGTGATTCTTGACCTTCCTCTTTTAATGGTGTAAGGGAGTAGGAAACTCTATCTTTCTCTATAACATATATATTTTTCCTACCATCATGTTTGGCATTCCTATCATATTGCCAAGGTCTCCCTAAAAGAAAATGGCACATATCCATTGGTATTATATCACATAAGACTCTATCCTTGTATTCTCCTATATGAAAATCAACCCAACTTTGTTCAACCAAGACACCCTGTAGGGAGTAGCATGAGGAATCCTTTGTAGTTTCAACTTCTCAACCATTTCAAGAGAAACCAAATTATCTGAACTACTAGAATCAATCACTACTTTTAACACTTACCTTGGCTTTTACATGTATTTCTAAAAAGAGACTTTCTTTGTGGTGGTTCTTTCTCCATTGGCCCTTTGAGTAGAGTCCTTATTAGCAAAAAATATCCAATCTTTGGTTCTTCAACATGGGATGAAGAGTAGATACTCTCAGCATCATCTCCACCTTGTGCAACTTGATTTCTTCTTAATCCTCCAAATGAAGTAGATGACTGATTTTAAGTGCATTACCATGCTTTACGGCATGAATTTTTTTTGTATTTATAACACTTCCCTATAAAACCACTTGAACCTCCTCTTTGACTTCCAAATCTGCCCCTTGAATCTGATCTCCTTCCCCTAAATCCACCTCTTGAATTTGAAACTTGTTCTTGGGTATTGCTTGCCTCTCCTTGACTTGCATAAGACCATCTTGCATCAGCATATGACCCTCTTCCTCTTGAATTTCAGTCTCTACCCCTCCTTTTCTTTTTTTCCCCTCTTTTCAATTTATCCTTAACCTTAATGGCCAATAGATAACACTCCTCTACCACTCTAGGATTAGTGAGGCTTAATTCATCTTGAAGGTTATACCTCAACCCATGAAGATATCTTTCCACTTTCTCCTCATCATCTTCCACATGACTTTCCCTTATGCTAAATTTTTAGAACTCCTATGTATAAGTTTGTGCATCCATCTCCTTTTTCTTGAGATTGTGAAGCCTCTTAAAGAACTGAATAGTGTAGTCACCGGGAAGGAATTTTCGCTTGAGTTTAGCCACCATGCTATCCCAAGGGGTGATTTTAGACTTCCCCTTCTTTCTCCTTTCACTTTGTACATAATCCCACCAAAGCAAGGCACAACCCTTCAACTTTTTCTTGGCCAATTTCACCCTCTTCTCTTCTAGCAAATCTTCATAATCAAAATAGTTTTCCAATGCTCCTATCCAATCTAGGAGCTCTTCACTATCTATCTTGATCTTATGACCATACCCCTTGACTGCTTTCAAGAGATTTTCCATCCTCAAGTCATCAAGATCCATCTCTTCCTCAGACCCTCCTTAGGAACTTTCCTCTTCCCCTTCTTCTTGGTCACTCAAGTCTCTTGTGAACACTCCTCTTTTTTAACTTGTTTCCAGGGTAGCAAGCCTCTCCTTCAACTCTCTCATCTCTCTAGCATGTTTTTCCTTCAACTCGTTCACTTCTCTAGCAATGGTATTCCCTTTTGGAGGCATTTTATTCCTTCTTCACTTCAACAAACCCTCTACAGACAAAACCTATGCTCTGATACCAATTTTCTGTAGAGCAGGGGTGGAAAACTCCAAACCAATCTCAATAACCAATCTTGTAATCTATCAAAATCCAATGGTGGGTTTTGCTCAAAAAACCTTCATTCTTCTAGTAGCCTTTCACAACTATTTTTTCAATCATAACTCACAAGGTAAGAATGACCTTCAAAATGTAAGTACTTTTTTCAGATACCCTTTTGGGATTACATCACATAGTAAGAAATCATATCGGGATCCTTTGTACAGAAGGGCTCAAAATTTAACTATCCCCTTTCTTATTAGGCCTAAAAGAGCAGCAAATCAACCTTTTTGATCATAAATTTTGATACAAAACTGATAATTGAAAATGTAAGGCTAGTTTAGGATACCATTTTCTCCCTTACAACACATATCTAAAAATGGGGTATGGTTGCTTTGGAACACTAGCGTCAAAAATTTACTGTCCTACTGCCAGTTAGGCCTAATTTGCTTGAATGGCTAGGTAGCAACAAGGTTTTTGAACTCTAGAAACTAAATCTTCAATCCAAAACCTCAAAAATATCACACAGGATTTGAACCATCAATTTCCATAAATTAAAACATTCTCTCAAAAAAATTTCAACAAAACCCTGAGTCTACAAAGTTACTAAGCTTAATACATGAGGATATTAGGATAGGGCTTCAAATTTGCACATGCCAAACACCTTTCCCTAATCCTTCAAGTTATTGAAAGAAAATAAAATTCCTACTTCTTCCATTCCAAAAATTTCCAAGAGTTTCCACCAGGTCGAACATAACTTATTACATTTTTTCAGTCACTAGCAACCCTAACCAGGTTTTTGACCTGTTTGGATTAAAATGTCTCTAACTTGCACAAATATTAATGAAATTGAACAAAACTAGATGCAATGGAAAGAGGATTCACCACTCTATCAAACCCAATCAGTCTCAAGCCATGAAGAGGCCGTATAGAATCATACAACCAATTGTAGCAACAAAAATGCATTAGAAAATGCAGAAAACAAAGTTTTATATTAATTAAATCTCCAAAAAAAACATCCAACCTTAATGCCAACCACAAAAGGAATTATTAAAGCATTAAAAACCATTTACCAACAATTCCAACTAATTTTCAAATGAAAAACTCAACTAATCATCATTAGACCCCTATTATGCCAAACTTGCAAAAGTTGCTTTGGCAACATTTTACCAACTTGACAACATTTTACACTTAACCTCTAAATCACCCCTACTGACTCAAGACCAACTCAAACACACTTAAAATGGTCATGCAAGAAGTTATTACATGTGATCGACTTAGAAAAAACAAAGCATCAACATTTGACCCCCCTTGGAGGTATGACAACCTGGGTGCTCCTGCACCAAATTATCATCCTTTGAACAAGTTTATCCAAAGATCACAAGTCCATCCTAGGATTTACAAGTTCATTATCCAAATCCAAGCATCAAAATGAAATCCTTAAGTCTAGGATTGACCTAAAGTTCTAAAATTTCAAACACCCATATCATTCACCCCCTCATTTTTCATACCATCATCATTTGATCTTAAAACATCCTAAAGGTTCTTTTTGTACCTACAAATTAGATCAGCCAAAGAAGTCAAAACCATAATAGATACTCCTGAGGTTGATCCCAATTTTATGGTCCAAACATGATCACAACACAAGAAGAGCATGGAACAAAACAAGGAAACATCAATCATGAGTGATTTAAGTCAAACTAAATTAGGTCCAAGGGCATCTACCAACCCTCTACCTAATCTCCCTCAACCACCTCAAGATTCTTAAGAGGGAAGATGTCAAGTAGAGGACATCACAAAAAAATTCAAAGAGAACCCATGATGAGTTACTTGAATTGATACAAGATCCCAACACCCACAAGCTTTTCAATACCATCATGAAATTGAATCCCACACAATACATGTTGGAATTAGCAAAAGAAGGGGCTCAACTCCCTTTTGATTTCGACATGAGCACCATTGTTGAAAACATTTTGGGAACATCACACAAACAATATTCACACCCTCATTTCCAAATATAGTCCAACCCATTTCTCAACCATCATCATCACATGTGCTAAGTCAACCCATGATCACCAAAGGTAGTTCACTACTTCAAACCCTTCAAGGGAACCCACTTGTCAATAATCAAAATGCGGAAGCCAACACGATCTTGGGTATTGCAAACACCATCCCACAAGAATCTCAACAACTCTATGTACCACTTATATTTCATGACATCAACAATTCATCCACTTTCTGTGCCACACCCGCTTATACTCTAGATCCCCAATCTTATGCTCCTAATGTTCCACAAGGAAAAGTGGATTTATTTGGACAAGTAGGTACCTTTGATGCTTCATCTTCACTCCTAATGGGAACACATCACAAACATATCCACTAGCTCCTATCATAATGCCTTCACCCACATTAATCCAAGGACTAAAACAAATCGCTTCATCAAGCATATCTATCAAAACTGAAAAAATAAACTCAATACACCAAACACAAATCAAATAAATTCATCCATCACAAATTAAAATGTGCCACTAACATCACAACAACAAGTGACCTCTCATCAAACATACCAACCCTTAGACATACCATCAACAATATCAAAAATATCCCAAATTCAAGTCTCACAAGGGTTGAACATATCGAACCCAAATCCACCATCTACCACTCAACCCCTCATCATTACACAACAACCACCCCAACAAAACCTTAATACCTCATCTCACACGATCCATCAAAATCCACCAAACCCACCTCATAATTCAAGCACAACAAATCAATACAAAATCACATTACAAGTAGCACAACAAGCTTACCAAAAGGTGTTGCAACACCTACAAGCACAACAAGTGCACACTCAAGCACAAGATTTTCTACAACAACAACTCCAAGCGCAACAAGCCCAACAAGATCAAATATTACAATAGCAGCAAATGCAACAAGAAACCCAATGAGCACAAGAATTGCAATAGCAGCAAGCACCTCAGCAATCCCAACAACAAGCACAAGTGCAAGCATTACAACAACAATCCTATCAACAAGCGTTACTTGTGCAACAAAAAAATATTAAAACCTACACAAATTTGCAACCAAATTCCTTGAACCTTAACACACAAGGAACATATGCCACCCCATAATTTTCACAACAATCCAACCCCCCACACACATCACATAATACCTTCAACTCATCAAATGTACCACCTCAAAAAAAGTACCTTCCACCACCCAATCCACAAAATGATCTTTCTTCGCAAGTCAAATTTCTTTCCCAATAGATACAAGACATCCAAGCAGGAAAGACAAAGAAATCATATGCCCAATGAGATTTATGTCCCTATCCCTTTGATAGGAACATTGCCATGGTTCCATTCCCACCAAGATTTGAGATACTGAAATTTGATAAATACAAAGGAAAAGGAAATCCTAAGGACAAAATTAGATAATTCCATGTGCATCATATGGAAGTGGCCTATGATGACTCTTATCTAATGAGAATCTTTCCATAGATCATAGTTGACCCCGCAATTGAATGGTTTGCATGTTTACCTCTTGGGATCCAATAGTTCCAAGACATCATAGATCTATTCATAGATCACTTTTCATTGAATCTAGATATGGATGTGAGCTTGGAGGATATATCTAACCTAAAATAAGCTAGGGGAGAGTCATTTGAAAACTTCTTGTAGTGATGGAGGTCTAGATCCAGCAAAGCAAATGGTCTATGTCAAAAGAGCAATAGATAGGAACCATCATTTCAAATCTTGAGGGAGAGTTGTTCTTCCAATTAAAAATGCAATGTGTCACGACATACGATCAACTTATCCCCAAGGCTCTCAACATTGAGAGAGCCCTCATAGCACAAGGGTACATGCCCACGTACCAAGACAATAGACCATCAACTAGCCACAACAACAAACCTCACACTTGGGCCAAGAATAAAAATGTTAATAATGATGGTGTTGTTGATGCCAAAGTAGTTATCAATGCACCAAAACAAAACACCTATCAACCAATGTACCCAAAACTCAACACACAAAAACCACAAGCCAACACACAATAACCAAACTATCAACAAAACACACGACAAACAAACACACCACAACAACAACACCAAAATAAAATGGTCAATAACACAAACGCCCAAAGAGGACCATCCCCAAGGAAAAATTGCCCACCAAAACATAAATATACTCCATTGAGGGAACCTATTGAATCTATCATGAAAAAACTAGTGCAATCCAATCTCATCATACTCCCCATTTATTAAAATTACCAGGAGCCTCAAGTTAAACCACCATTGTATAATGAGAATCACCTTTGTGATTATCATAAAATCAAGGGACACACGATGGCTAGATGCATGAAATTGAAGAACCTCATCCAAGACCTCATTAAAAGCAAGGATATAACTATTGACCAACAAGCGGTGAACCAATATTTAAAGATATATACAAATTTGATGCCCGATCATAACAAGGGAAAATACAATGGTAAGGGAGTGAATACACAAATTTCAACCATGTCTACGACCATGTTTTAGTGTCCTTAGATGAGTCTGTAACAGTTGTCAATATATAAGGGGCCTAACGCAGAGTGTGGAGTCACCACAGGTATTTAGGCATAGTAACCATCCAAGGACTATCACTACCACCTAGAGGATCATCTACTATTCCAAAATCAAATCCTTATGACCATAGTGTCTTGGACCAATTGAAGAAAAAACCCCACTCAAATCTCCATCTTGGAGTTGCTAAAGATATCGCTTGCACATAAGGATATTCTAGAGAAGACTTTGTATGCATCCACCATGCCCACGGACATTGATGCTAGCCAATTTTAAGCTATGATTGTACATATCACTACACCCCATCTTCTCACATGTTTTGAATATGACCTCCCACTGCAACCATCCCATAATTGTGCACTACATCTTGAGGTCTTGGTTCACAAAAACAAGGTTAAAAGAGTCTCGGTGGATGGAGGTGTTGGTCTTAATATTTGGACCTTGCAGCTAATTAAGAATGTATGCTTTTCTGAAGATGTTATTGAAAAAGGAAAAGGTATTACCATCAGATTCTATGATGATCAATAACGGGTGTCCCAAGGCACCATCTAGCTTCCCATTTAGGTGGGGCTAGCCATCATAGAAATCACATGTCAAGTCCTTAACCTTGAGCTTCCCTACAATATTCTCCTAGGGCATCCATGGATCCATGAGATGCAAGTTGTTGCATCTATCTATCACCAATGTGTCAAGTTCCCCTATAAAGATAAGGAATTCATAATCCATGGCGACCCCGAACTGTTCTACTACTGCAAGAATTTTGGAATCCAAATACTACAAAATCCCACAAGTTCCTAAGAATGATGAAGCACCCACATCTTCCTATATTGATCCATCCACCTTGGCTCCACATCTGAGACAAAGACACCTCATCAAAAATATCCCAAATATCAAAGCAGTAATCAAAGATGATGGTTGTGGAAACTATAAACTAAAAAAGGATGCATTTGTGTTAGGGGAGTTACCTAAATCTCCTAAATCTCATAGCAAACCACAACCCAGTGATGACACATCCCAAACATTCACTGTAGTACCTAGCACTTTCAAAAATTGGGGATATATAAGCAAAGAAGTTGTGGACGAAGAAGAAATATCTAGCTTACTATATCAAGACAATAGAACCACCCCCATTCTTCCAATGGAAGACAACAAGGGTTTACAATTGATGTTTGCGTGGGGCTACAATAAGAATGAAAATCTTGGGAAAAATGAAAATGGCTTATTAAAACCCATTATTCCTAAGAAACACTTAAAGAATCTTGGCCTTGGTTATACCATAAGCAAGATACACATTATGGGCAAAGCTACATCCGTTAAAATAGTAAAATGTTCCCCTTCGTTACCTGTATCACTTAGTAGTCCTCTCGGTGAGTTCTCTCACCTACCAACCCTATTTGAGGATTCCATCCTTTATATGATAACCACCACATCATTTGAGTTGAGTAACTGAGTCACTGAGCTAAAACTCAACTATCCTCAACTCATAAACGAGGACCAACTAGGACCACTGATCTTGGATACATTAAAAAATGATGAAGATCTCTCTAAATTCATGGGACTAAGAGACAACATGCCATACGGAGATCACAAAGAAGGATTTTATATTGAGCTAGACACACATGCCTACTATTGGGAAATGATTGAATCTCTTAGTCACAAAATTTAAAATCTAAGAGTCACCTCTCGATCCCTAAGTGAAAACCACATTGTGGCACTTTCAGATCTGAAATAGTAAAAAAAGGATGTATCCAATGGTGAAAACCTCTCTGAGGTGCCAAAGGATGAGGGATTAAATATTCCTCTTAGTGTTATACATTAGAAGAATTTTGTAGTTTTAGCAGAAAAGTGAAATCTAGTGAATGTGGGAACCAAAGAGGCATCTCAAATCATCTTTTATGCAAAGTCCCTCCTAGCTGAGGAAAAACTATGCTTAGAAGAATTCCTAAAAGACAGAAAGAAAAACTTTACATGGACATATGTGGATATACTAGGCCTTGATCCTGAAGTGGTTGTCCATCACCTAGAAATATATCCTAACGTACAACCTATGAGACAAAAGTTGAGAAAGATGCATCCACATATTGCATTACTAGTCAAACTAGAACTACAGAAACTCCTCGATGCAGGATTTATTTGACCCATCGATTATCCAGAATGGGTTTCTAATCTTGTACCAGTTTCCAAGCCCACTTGGGGCATTAGAATCTACACCGACTTTAGAGATTTGAACAAGGCATACCACAAGGATGATTTCCCTCTACCAAACATTGACATGATTGTGGATCTCACCGCAAGACATGAGATGTTATCATTGATGGATGGATTCTCCAACTATAACCAAATTATGATTGCTAAGGAGGACCAACATAAGACAACATTCACATGTCCATGGGGAACTTATTGTTGGAGCATGATGTCATTTGGGCTAAAGAACACATGAGCCACCTATCAAAGAGCTATGGCATTGATATTTCATGACGTGATTCACAAGACTATGGAATACTATGTGGATGATATCTTAGCTAAATTAAGGAAATGACAAGACCACATAGCAATATTGGGTCCAATATTTGAAAAACTTAAGGAGTACAAGGTGCAGCTAAATCCAAAGAAGTGTATCTTTGGTGTGACCTCAGGAAATCTCTTAGGCTACATTATGTCATTGAGAGGCATTGAGATTGATCTAGAAAAGGTGAAGGAAATTATAGATATGGAGGCACTAAGGACATTGAAACAACTATGGGGTCTACAGGAAGGCTATAATCAATCAAAAGGTTCATAGCACAGCTAGCAGATAAAGCTATCTTATATTCTCACCTACTACACAAGGGGGTAACATACAAGTGGGATGAGAAATGTGACATGGCATTCAACCAATTCAAAGAATATCTACTAACGTTGCCTATCCTCATGCCACCAATCCCAAACAAACCATTGATCCTCTACATTTCTACTACAATAGCATGCCTTAGTGCTCTTCTTGCTTAGCACAATGAAATAGGGAAAGAGAGGGAAATATACTATATCAAAAGAACTTTAGTAGTACATGATCTCAATTAAACTTTCAGAGATAAGGCTTTCCTTGCAATTGTATTTTCCTTATATAAATTCAGGCACTAAATTCTTTCCCATCAGATGAAGCTCATCACTAAGATCAATCCACTGAAATAGCTATTGGCTAAAGCAAATCTCATAGGGTGGATGGCTAAATGGGTCATGATCTTGAAAAAGTTCGACATAGAATATGTGGAATGGAAAGCCATCAAAGGGAAAGCCATTGCAAATCAACTGGTCGAAGCACCCATATATGTAGAGAATCCACTAGTGTCAGAGTTCCCAGATGAGTCAATCTTCCTCCTGAATGAAATAGATCATTGGAAAATGTACTTTTATGGTTCCTTCACACAACATGGATTAGGAACAAGTGTCCTTTTCATCACCCCGAGAGGGGATTGTATCCAAAAATCATATCAGTTGTCCTTCCCATGTACCAACAATATTGTAGAATATGAGGCTCTTATCATAGGGCTTTGAATAGTGATATAGTGGAATATTTTGGCATTGAAATTATTTGGGGATTCATAGCTAATCATCAATCAAGTCAATGGCATGTATCAAACTAAAGATGACAAGATCACTCCATACAAGAAGCTAGTGGAAGATCTAAAGGAGTTCTTCATCGATATAACCTTTGAGAAGATATCTCGAGTGAACAATAGAGCAACACATGCCATGGTGACAATTGGATCCTTGGTAGATATTCCAAAGAACACCCATCAATGCAAGTTCCTTGTTGAGCAGCTTCTCATACCAGATTTCGAGGTACCAAAATTCAAGCTTTTTTGCAACATCGTTGGTCTTGGTGATTCTTGGTATCATGACATATTTGCATACCTACATAGAGGAATCATCCTAGTTGGCCTTACATCCAACCTAAAGAAAACCTTTGTCAAAAAGGCATCTAGTTTCATTATCTTAGGTGACACCCTATACCATAGAAGTATTGAGGGGACTCTATTACGATGCTTTAACCTTGAGGAAGCCTTGACTAATTTAATAGAAGTACATGAATGGATATTGGATCACACTCAAGTGGTATGACATTGGCCAAGAAATTGTTAAGGATAGGGTACTATTGGCCCACCATGGAAAGAGAAGCTCACGAGTATGTCAAAAAGTGCTTGTAGTGTCAATAGAATGGGGACCTCATCCACACACGAGCTCAAGAACTTCTACCCGTCATTACACCTTGGCCTTTTTCACAATGGGGACTTGACCTCATGGGGAAGATTACACCTACCTCATCCAATGGCCACAAGTTCATTATTACCGCCACTGAGTACTTTACGAAGTGGGTCAAGGCCATCCCTATGACCTATATCACAAGAAAGAAAATCTCTAAGTTCATTCTCAACTACCTTATCCATTGTTATGGTGTTCCCCAATCCCTTATCTCTGATAATGGGACACCTTTCAAGAACCAAGATGTCCATGAGTTGTGCCAAAGATTTAACATCCAACACTAGTTCTCTACCCCTTATTACCCCCAAGGTAATGACCAAGATGATGCTACAAATAAAACCATATTGAAAATCCTTAAGAATAAAGTCAATGAAGTTTGTTGTGATTGTAACTTATAGCTAAACCTTGCCTTATGGGCTTATAGAACCAATATCCATACACCTACAGCTGCAACACCCTATTCCCTTGTATATGGATCCAAGGATATCCTACCTATTGAGGTCAAGCTCTCATCCCTGAGAATATCATTCTAGAATATTATCGCTAATGAAGAATAATATATGTCACGGTTGAATGAGTTGGAGCTATTGGATGAATGTCACCTAGATGCTTTGAATCACTTAAAGGTTTATCAGAACTACCTTAAGAGGAGCTAAAACAAGAAGATCAAGAGTCGGTCCTTCTAGTTCAGAGAACTCGTGTTGAAGGAGAACTAGAAGAATGTGCCTAATCCTGATAGCAAAGGAAATTTTGAACCCAATTAGTTGGGACCCTGCATCATCACAACAAGTTAGAAATCTAGAGAATATCAGTTATCAACACTTGAAGGCGATCCCTTACCGAAACCCATCAATAACTCTCATCTTAAAAAAAATTATGCCTAGGATTGCAAGGTATAAATCCAAAAAATACAAAAAACAAAAAAACAAAATCCAAAAAAATCAGAAAAAGGATTGAAAACAATAGAGAAAACAAAAATCATCCTCTAGTGAAAACCACTTCAATGGTGCTTTAGGTAAGTACCTTGGTGAAAACATGGTAATCAGGCACCTTGTGTAAATAAGAAATTCCCATCCACCATTGTTTCTTTGGCTTGTTCATGCATTGCTTTCCATCACTTTCATCCATCTTTTTCCATTATTCTTTCCATCACCCATCCACATCCATATCATAAATGGATCTTGTGTGTGTATCTTGTTCCCTCCTAGTACTACTTGGCACATTCCTAAGGTTAGTTTGTCCTACCTATATCGATGTAGTCTATCACATCATGCTGGGGGAATTTGAGTCTATCCTTACATAGAATTGATTTTTTGTAACTCCTTAACAGCTTTCATAACATTAGAAAACCTGGAAACATTCACAAAATTAGAAAATCCAAAAACATGTCAAAAAGAAGAAAATGTCAAAAAAACATAGTCACCATGTCAAACTACAAGGTCTTTGCGTGTATACCATACGCAAGTCCAATCTTTGATCAGCCCTCAAGGCCCCTAGGATAGGTCCTTTAGGTATCCATCATAATAAATTGGAAATCAATCAATGTTCATACTTCTACTCAATAAATGAGTTTGTGTTAGTCGAACTATGTGCTCTTTGGGTGTATAACGTATGCAAGGCTAATCTTTGATTAGCCCCTGAGGCCCCTAGGATAGTATTTTAGGTTAGGTTCTTGGTCAAAATATTAGAAAACACAAAAAAAATTGAAAACTTGAAAATCAAAACATTTGTAAAACCCCCCCAATTATTCCCAAAACAGCCTCAAAACATTACAAAATACCAAAAACATTGAAATGTTCCAGAAAATCCCAAATTCACCCATCCCATTTCACTTCCACTTGCAATAAGCATTCACTCATAATAAAATATTTGTCATTTTCCACCTTTAGAAAAATAAATGGAAACACGTACAACAAAATTATAAAATATAAACCTAAATGTGAGGGTCTTAAGTCTAGATCGATAAGGTTAGCAAATTGTTCAACTCTTGGCATCAATAGCCCATCATCCTATTAATTTCAAAATCATCTGATAATCATTTCCTAGGATGCATCCTTCCTACAATGGACATCAACATCAAACACCACCGTAGTTTAGTCTTGGCTAGAGGTATGAAGAACATTAGCTTGTTTATTTGCTTGATCTTTTCTTCTAATTTATCTTATTACACTCATTCCAATGACCTCTGAATGATGTCCATCAAAATGATTTAGAGAGAAAGGACTGGGGCATGGATCATTATCTTTTTTTTGTTTTTCTTTTTGGACATTCTTGTAATATAACCTTGGCAAATACTTGCTTTGTTAGGTGTGTATGGAAGGTGTTTTAGATAGCTTGTTGACTATTACATTGTTAGGTTATGCCTTTCCATGTTTTGGTTTGAGATGTTTGAAACTTCTGAAGTACATCCTAGCAAGGTTTTCGTATGTCAAGTGTGAACAAGAATGCTCATATCTATTTGTGTGTCAAATTCCATAGCACTAGATACCACGCTATCTTGGTTGTATATACCTTGATGCACCATGTATATGTGTTTTATCAAACATAGGGAAAGTTGTGTCATTCATGTCCCAATCCCTGGATAATCATAATCATCATCACTCATCATCATATCTAATAAATTCTCGATGACTCATAGAATTTTTAGACTTTTGCACCTTCTCAAAATCAAGGGTTGATCCATCTTATTCTTCTATCTTATTTTTGTGCTAACACGATATCATGACCTTCAATGAAAATACTAATGCACCCATCCTACATCCACGAACTATTAGCATACACACAAACTACATCAATCATAGAATATCATCAT
Organism: Sequoia sempervirens; assembly: GCA_007258455.2. NCBI lineage: Eukaryota > Viridiplantae > Streptophyta > Pinopsida > Cupressales > Cupressaceae > Sequoia > Sequoia sempervirens. Next base: position 7,107,220 of record VDFB02274714.1, read on the forward strand.
AATTTGAAACATGCATCCATTGCATCATCATTATCATTTAAGTTGTTTAGGATAATATAGATTTGTTAATCTAAAAATCTTAATTCATCCACCACATCATCATTATAATTTTGGTTGTTTAGAATAATATAGATTTTTTAGTCTAAACATGTTATCACATAATCATTTATCACATAGATTTCATGAACATGAACATATGAGTCATCCATATGTATCACAAATACATAGATGCATTATGACATCATATCACATGGAAATACACAAAAAGAAATGCATCCATAGACAAATCCTGCATCATCATGGCATATCATATAGAAATAATATTGAAAAAGAGAAGTAAATCATACATCACATTTGCATCCATACATACATCCATAGCATTACACCATGATCATGTACATCACATCATAAACATCATAGCATCAACATAAATAAAAAATACATACATCCATAACATATCATATGCCTCCATACATCCATAAAACATGAAATAAAGAGACATCACATCATAGAATGCCGCATCAAAGCCATCTCTCTCTCTCACACAAACACATGTATATATATCAAAAATTCAAATGTCTTGATACAAATCAGAGTCAGTGTGTAATATCATCAAAATGGTATACATGAGGCTATCAAAACTCATCCAATGAATCTATATAAACCAATAATCAGGTTGTACATCCAAAAAGTGTTTTTCATATGAGCTTGTTGTCCCTAGCTCTACTGATCACCCTAGTGGGAACCCAATGGACAATGACTAGCTGATGGGGCTCCTTGAGACCCACTCAGTGCCACCCTGCTCATCTGTGAAAAAATTGGGTTGTCATCAATGTTGTGGGCACTCCCTGTAATAACACATCTTGTAGTAGGAAGCCTCCTACATTACTCTCCCATACATTTGTGTCAGGACCATAGCTTGTCCCTATTCCTGCTACGCCACAACCTCTAACTACTCTTGATGTCTTGTCTCCTATGCCAAGGAAATATTAGCATCCTGGTGTAGTTGCCTCTCATGATCTCGCTTTTCTATGATGGTCTATAGCTCATGTCTAGCCTGGTCCCTCTCTAGGGTAACCACTTGTAGCTGAGTTGTAGCTTGTTGTAACTAGTTGGTTAGTTGTTGAACCTATGCCATCAATGTTGCGATCTGCCCATCCTACGAATCAAGACCTTGTGGTGGCTACTAGGGTGGACATTGATCCACTGGTTGTACAAGGGGGGGCTCTTTATCATGTCTCTATTGATCCTCCCATCTATGCCCCTGATCCCACCCATTGTGACCATCATGTTGATCATGGGGTGGTTGTTGTTGTTGGCCCACTTGAGGACCCCTCTTTCGTCCTCTACCTAGAGCTAGTACTATGGCTAGATCTTTCAGCCAAATTAGAGCTTGATCCTGCCAGTATGCATCATAGATCACTGTGGCATCGACATCCTATGGCCCATCAAACTAAACCCATGGATGTGCAACCAACTATCTAAAATCATCTACATCAACCTAGGGGGGATTTTTTGTCCCCAAGAGGTCTCTCTAGAAGTCCTCACAAACACTGTCATGTAACCATCCTATGGTGCATCTTGTACATCTCCAAACTGACGAGCTACCCAATTAGGCAAGTACCACTCTATCATCCTATATTCATGCCCCTACATATATCTTGTTTGGCAGGTGTAGAATAGCTGCTTGTCATCATCAATCCATTAATGAGCATGAATCTAAAGCTTCCGTCGAAATACAATCATCTCATCAATCACCTACCTCTAGTGCGGGAGACCTGTGATACCTATGTACTGAAGCATGGTCATCGCCCCATATCTGCACACTACGAGCTCATCACAGTTTGTATCCATGAGTGTGATAATCAACCACAAAACTTCTATGTGCTCATAGGCCCAAATATGGAGTAAAGTAACCCCAACACCTATGTTGTGTGCACCACAATACACTAGCTTGTACATATCATGCTACAAAGATGCTAGAACCATTGGGCCCTAGGTGTAGACTGTCATCTCCTCCATCATCCATGACCAAATGATGCCCCAACCCACACTAAATCCTCTAGCTCATATGTCAAGTACCAAGACCCCTAAAATCAGTGTACCCATGAATAATGTCAAATCTAGGGCAATCCCCTCGTAGCGATGCAGGTCAATCTGGTTGTTATTAATATCATACTCATCCACACCAAGCACCTAAAAAATGGCATCACCTCCAACCTCTATATCATACACAATCCCCTCACCATGGATAGGGATCTGTAGGATCCACCACACATCCTTGAGAGTCACTATGGCCTCTCTAGTAGGTACATGAAATGATGAAGTCTCACTCTACCATTGCTCAACCAAAGCTGTCATCATCATCGGATGCATGCAAATAACTGGCATCCGTGCAAAAAACCTGAAACCAACCACTCCCAAGAAGTACATTGCATCATCGGTCAAGTCTCTCACTTGACACAAAATACGACATCAATGCTCCTTCGAATGGAGTGGGCAAAGAATCTCCTGCACTCATCAAGGACCTCGCATCAAATTTTTTGAAAAATGATAAAAAACGATAAATCTAAACCTTAGAATAGAAAAATCGAGTTAGTTCTAAGGGGTGACACTTTGTTTTTTAACAAAAGTGACGCTAAAATCAAAGCCGATGCCATTTCTCAAAGGTGGGTCAACATTTAAGGGCGGACCTAAACCAAAATTAACTCACGTGATGCTCTATTGCAAAGGAAGGTTGACATTTTAAAGTGACACTATACCTATAATTGGTAGCATTTTAAAGTGCAACACTATCCTGCAAGGGCGATGCTTCAATGTCAATAGCGATGCTAGCCAGTAAGAGTGATGCAATATAGTGTTTCTTTTAACTAACACATTCAAACCGTAAAAAATGCGTAAAAAACAAGAAAATGAGAAAAGTTATAATTTGCGTACTGAGGGTCTTGCATTTGGAGGCCGTCAGTACTCACGAACTAGATCTGCATAGTATCTAGGAAGCACACAATTGCCCATAATGTCAGAGCCTAAGAGAAAAATCAAAAGAATTCTATAAATACAAGTGCACAAATGAATGGAAAATGACCTCTCCTCTCCTATTTAAGCTTGAAAATAAGGGTTTTTTAGGGGGGTAACTAGGTTTTTGAGTCTGTTTATCTGTTTTTGTGTCATAAATGGGTATGTGCAGGATCATGGTATGCCAAACAGCCCCCTTAAGTGGCAATGAAAATTCAGAAAAATCAGAGTTAGGCAACTTGACGTAAAAATTTGAATAAGTTATCTATATTATTTCAAAAATATGTAAGAATAGAATCTGTGGGAAATTTGAATGTAGTT
>VDFB02274714.1:7110655-7190482 GCA_007258455.2 Sequoia sempervirens
AAAATATCCCAAAAAAAGTAGGAACATGAAGAACACCACTAGAGCATGAAGAAGCTACAAATAATTTCCCAAAAATGACTACTGTAGTGTTGAAACTAAAGGACCTCCTCTAAAATTAGGATGAAGACAAGAAGATGAAAATATGCACAAGTGACCCCAATGAAACTACTTGAACATTGATCAGATAGCTAACAAAGGCAACAATCTAACACTCAAAGATACAAATGACACATCAATTTTCACAAGTGACCCCAATGCCACTATTCAACCAATACAAATTATACTACAATTCAAAAATACAGGTGCCAATAGTTTCAAGAATACTAATCAACTAAGGATGAAAGGTCACCACCATAAAAAAGAATGCAAGAGTGTCTATATGGTATGTATTAGATCAAGCCAAAATGCATGGGTAACTTGTTGCTTGATCTACTTAGTATATAAAAAAAAAATTAAATATATAACTCACTCCAAATCAAAACTAAGGAATCATTAGCACCAATAGTATGATACCCCACATAATATTGACAAGAGAGAGACATTTATTAAAAATGTGTCACAATATAGTGCAAGAAGGGGAAGAAGCAACATTAAAACATGTACAAGATAATATAAGCAATTGCAAAGGGTGTACAAAACAAGGCACACTCGCAAGAAGGTAGTAAAGGTGGTGATTGTAAATAGAAAAGTGTAAATCCACCATGACACTTTATAGAGCAATGTGAATACAAAAAATGGCACAAAATGATGTGTAGGCTCCCCAAAATATATTTACAATATGTTACACTGTATCTCATGCATTTACAAATATATATGTGTAATCCATAAATTCTTACAATATCCAAAAATTCCCACATATTAAAATATAATTCTAAAAAATTAGAGGTAATAGAAGGCACCACTATATTATATACAAAAAATTATAATTTGAAAAAAAAAATTTAAAAGGGATTTTGTATGCAAAAGTTATGAAAAGTTATGACCCTTTAAGACTCCCAAAATGAGAATTTCATAGCTATATCACTAATAAAATTAAAATTCTAAAAAAAAAAAAATCTCAAATTTAAATTCACCTAAACAACCATTAAAATTGCTCTGAAAAAGGAGCATGTATATGCAAGAACAAAGCCTCTAAAGATAGGCTTCAAAATCCAAACTACCAATGGTGAATGGAGCAAAAGAGAAACAAAGGTCTTTGTTGATGTCATCACGATGTCACAACTAAATTTGACAAAACTATCACTAGACCTAGAAGTGAGATAAAAACAATCGGTACCAAGTAAAAAAGTTCTACCAAATTTGGATTCTTTGCTAAATCTAAAGGTATTGCTAGAAAACCTACTAAATTCCATAGAATAGCCAAAAAAAAAAAATCTACTAAAATATTCTCCAAAAAATGCAAGGATCTAGTGATTTCTTCTAAAAAAGATACTTAAAAAAAGGGATTCTTAGTTCTATGTTTAAAAATAAGTAAACATTTTTTAAAAAATTTAAAAAAATTGTTTTAGTTGGGGGGTTAAACTTCCACGCCATCCCATGAAGAGAGGGGGGTGTGGGGCAGGGATTAGGGGTAGGCCCCAAGGTCTTGCTACCCCTATTAAAGAAGGCTAGCACCACACTCTTTAATGGGGAAGTCCCCAAAGGTGATACACTCAACAACAACAAAAATTAACGAAAAAATACTTTGTTATTTAAAAAAAAGATTTTTAATTAAAAAAAATCATGCCTAGTAATAATGGTGACAGTAGAAGGAACAAAAAATATATATTTTCTAATAATTAGCATAGTATGTGAAGTTGTGATAATGGTAGCCTTATAGTTGTACTGATTCATAGGGCCATATAAATTCACATAGTGGCAATGCAATGAACCCTTAAAAAAACTCAAAAAAAATATCACCAAACCCTAGCGTGTCATTGTCACATCTTGATTTTGCTTGCATAAAATTTATTTGATAATAAATGGAACTAGATGAGACCATTAGACAATATATGTTTGAAGGATAGATTAATGTGTTTCTATGGATTTTAAATTAGATGTTATCTTTAAAATGTATGCTATTATGATTAAAATAATGATAAATTATTATGATGTGAATATTTTGATTATTGATTATGATTTTATGAGCTAACTCATTGATGAGATATTGAGTTTGAATGAGTATGGGAATAGGTTTAAGGTGAGAACATGGTTGAGGTAGAGATGACCTAGCTGCCTGGTAATAGTTGGCATGATGGAATCCTACACACACACTCACGTAGTTGTATTCATCCTGCATTATGAATGATTATATTATGCATTATGTTATCATGAAAATTCCATTGCCTATTGCATGTTATGATTTAAATAATGGCTATGTCTTATGGTTGTCTTGTTTGCAAAAAATAATTTAATTGGAAAAATAAAATATTTTATTTTCAAATGTTTGATAATGATAAATCTCATAATTTATATTTATATATAATAATGTAAGTATATATATAAATATACAAAATTTATGTTCACAATTATTATATTTATATATATATAAAAATCATAAAAAAAATAGAGTAGGGTTCAATACACATAGGGTTTTATACTAAATTTGGAATTTTTCACCAAACTATAAATAGAAAGGTCAAAATGGGGTGTAATTGGTGCAGGAGCACCATTAAACAATTTTTGTCAAGCTAGGTTGATCATGTCTAGGCTTTAGGATTATGGAGTCTCTTGCATAAAATAAGGTCATTGAGACCATTTTATATTGTAATTAGTCATATGTGATGGTATTAGGAGTTTAGGGGAGTCAATAATGTTGGTTTTGCAAAATTGCAAATTATTGCAAAAGTTGTCAATCAAAAAGTTGCAAAATTGCAAGTTGGTTGAATACCAACAGTCATGTCCTTTCAAAGGTCAGTTTAGACAGTTGTGTGAGTTGTTTTGGAGGGAAATATGTTTAAAAGGGGTGTGAGAACTCGTTGGATGGTTGTTGAAGAAGTTTGTAAAATAATTTCAAACAATAAAACACTGTTTTCCTTCAATTTTCTATAGTTTCTAACTATACAACGAGTTTGCAGAGGATTGTACAACCTGTATGTTACCTATTTGATTCAAAATTGTTGTGGATTGTACAGTACTTTTCTTCACCTTCCGTTTGAATCCAATTTTGTGAATTTTCATCAAATTTAGTGCATATAATTGTCAATTTTCTAAGACAGGTCTAAACACACAGTTGTAAGGTATTGTAAGTCATTTAAAATGGAAAGTTGACCCATTCCTCACATTGTGACTACTGTAACTTGAGGAATGGGTCTATAACATCAATAAAAAAGTGAGGGAATGTTGAGAGAGTGCAGGGGAGGCCTGGAAGTGTGTTGGGCATGAAGCCCTAGGTTGGAAAGTTGTGTCTTCCAAGTAAAATTATGAGGTTTGGATATGGTAATGAGTGAAATAAGTTGGGGAAACATTGTTTCTTGTTGAATTGAGTTTTTGCAGGCCATTTTGGACCTGTTTGAAGTGTTGATAAGATTGTGTGAGGGTTGGATGAGTGTTTTTCAATAAGCTCTAAGCTATTTGGCTTAAAAGGAGGGTTTTGTGGTTTGGCACTTGGGTGAGTGAATTTCTAAGAAAAAATGATGGATTCTTTGGTTTGAATACATATAAATTGCTGCCCAATTGAGTTTACTAGTTTTGGAAAAGTTTCATGACAAGTTTCTTTGTTAAAGTGGCCTAATTTGAGGCCTAGTTGGCGTAGAAAGCCTGAATAGAGAGAGTTGTTTCAAAGAGGTCTATAGTGGTTTGGAAGTATGTTATTGTGTGCCTTGAAGGGTCTTTGAAAAGGTTTAGTTCTTGGTCTAAAAGGATATCATGAGTGAGATATACCCAATTGAGTCAATTTCCAATGCTACAAGGAATTGAGTGGATATGAAGAGATAGTGATAATTTGAGGGTTTGATGATCTAATAAGTTTTTGTATTGCTTTGAATTATGTGGTGTGGTTGTAGGACCTCCCTTGGTTGCTATCAGTAATGAACCTACCTAATATTCTATTTCATTCAGGAAATGAGATCTCTCAAGTTAAAATCTACCTTCAACCCTTCGGTGAGTGAATTCTTTGAGGAATCTTGCAATTTCCTTTGTGTGTGTGTGGATCAAAAAACAATTTTGGGAGATGCAAATAAAATAGAAAATCAACTCAAAACTGAAATTCCAGATCTAAGTAGATTAAACATAGAGCTAATAGACATAATTTATTTCATGCAAAATCGAATGAGTGGAGGACACTTAAAACTTATCTCAAAAATAGTTGCAAAGTGTCCTTGTTGGTTGAAAAGTGTACTAAGACAACCTTTTGATAGAAATGATTGAATAGGGGTTTTGGGAGAAATATCAAAAATACCAAATGCACTCATTGATGACATGTAAAGAGTGGATTTTGCAAATGAAACATAATACTAATAGAAATAGTTTATTTCATGCAAGTCGGATAAAGGGAAAATCTTGTGCACCTAATAAAAAATGATTTTTTTGGAAGTTTTCTGAGGAACCATTCACCTATTGGTGAATGGGTCTTTGTTGAGCTTTATAAAATTAATTTCTGGTTCCTCTGCTCTTGTGTCTGCACTTCCAAATTCTCTAGGTTTCACAATTGGGTAGTTGGAAATAAATCTGGGATCTAAGTTTCCATGAGATGACAACAAAGGTGACAAAAAATGCAACTTTGCAATTTTGCACTTTTGAGATCTTTAACTTTCCTTCAACCTATGGACTTGCAAATCTACAACACACAAAGAGAGGGGGAAAATGTTTTTTTTTTGTGAATGGGGGTTTGCCTTGGTCAAACCCCATTTTGTTAATTAAACCTTGAAATGAAACGAAATAGCATGAGAATAATGATGAATGAACAACTCAATTTTTCAACTCACCAAACCCTTGGATGAACCTTTGAAGGACAAAAATATTGATGTTGATCTTGCATGAAATGGATTCAATGGATGTCGATCTTGATACTTGAATCTTGCTTTGAATCTTTGACTTGAATACTTGGATTAGATATCAAAACCTACATCACAATGTTAGCTCCAAAAAAATGCATGAATGAACATAGCTTTGACATGATACTTGAGATCTTGAATGCTGCAACAAATGATAAAGAAATCTGCTCTTGAATGCAATGCTCTTGACAATAATCTTTTCTCTTGTTAGGTTCTCTCAAATGTGCTTTTGAAATCTAATGTTAATTAGATAAAATAACCTTGTATTTATAGATATTTATCCTTAATTTCCCGAAATTCAAACATTATAAGCCGACCTTTAAAATTTGAATTTAGGATCATAAACTAACCACCAAAAACATATTTAAAAATGGGTTCCAAGGCTTAGGGAGGACCCATTCACCCATGGGAAAATGGGTCCCAGGCCCTAATTCCTCGAACACACATTGCTCAATGTAAGGTGTTATGTATTGGCATTAATTAATGTGGGTTTCCCCTTTCGAAAATGTAATTAAATAGGCTTGTAAATGAATTATAGGGCTTATTAAGGCCGAATTAAGCTCAATAAATTAAGGGAGCCCTAAATAAGTGTGAATTTGTAAATAAATACATTTTACAACACTAAATTAAGGCATTATTAAGTTCATTTTAACTAGGAGGGCCCAAACAAGTGAGAAAATGTAAAGGGATACATTTTTCGTCACTACAATATATATATAGCCTACTATTGAAAAGAAAAGAAAATTAAATTAAATATGTTTTAAATTCAAATGATATAAATGATAAATCATGCAATCCTAGCATGAGGAGAAAGTTCAATTCAAAAAATAAAGAGATACTTCAACTAGAGTTGAGCACTTGCATGGAATATGAAAGCCATAAAAAGAGAGGCCAACGAAGGAGAAGGGACGATTCTTTTTATTTCATTACTAGAAATGACTAAGGAGGATTGAAATCATAGTATTTGAGTAGAGTTGAGGAGTTAGCATGCAAAGCAGGAGAGTGGTTATTACCTTGTTAATGATATTTGTAACATGGCTTATAAATGCATGGTAAAGGCTTAAAAAGAACCAAATATGCAAGTTTAATTGATGAATGATATTGTTATTATATCATGGGGTTTGAAGGAGATTACTATTTGTATCATAACATGTATTCATTTTGTTGTTATCAACCAATATATGTATTATTTTGTTTGTGCATACATAACAAAAATTGTGCATCAACCTTAATACCTCAATCTATGGCATCGATCTACCTATCACTTTTTGTGGTAATTGAATATGTTTTTCTATACCTCTATTATGCATGGACTTGAATACTGAATTGATTAAGACATTCAATTGTCATATATATGTGTAAATACCATCATATAGATTCACTTGTAGCAATTGAAATTGTAGTATCGATCGTGTTCTCAAAAAAATTATGGTTGTTATAAGAACATGTGCATTGATTATTATGTATAATACAAAAATAATAGCTATGCATATCAATTTTAATATATATGGTATGAGTTTATTATACCCAAATTAATGATCAGTTCATGATTGTAACCATATATGAATTCTTTGTTGATGTTATAAAACCACTATGCTATTCCATGATCTTAGTATATTTAAACAATAGTATACATATATGCATATATGCATAAATATAGATATATACCTGAAACTAACATATACATTAAATATTACATGAAATTGAGAAATATCATTAGTTAGAGATCAAATTACTTCTCAATAATCAAATTGCATGTCAACTATACTTTTAACCATCATTATGCATGAAATGATTGAAATAAAAAAAAGACCTTAATATAATCATTTTGCATGAAAAGAAAAGGGTTATTTATTTTTATGATCATTGGATATATGCATGTTAAATTGTCTTCATAAGGAAAGTAGTTTTCTTCTATATGTGATTTGTCTTTACCTTTCGAGATAGATATTGAATAGATACTAACAAAGGGGCATATATTTTCTTTTCCAAATCTACCTACCATTTTTTATTTAATCACTTTTCCCAAAGCTATGTATACCACTAAAATATATGGATGTTATTTTATTCTCTTTGCCATATACTAATAGTAGGGCATAGCATGTTCCTATGTGAAATGCATGTAAATATATTAGGTTGTGAAGAAACTTAAATAGTCTTGATCGATATTATGCATATGAATTTGATTAATTATCATCATTTCCTCCTAAATCACTTCAAACTAACCAATTAATTAAATAATCTATATTGTTTAATTAAATTCATCACTTTCTACTATTAATCAAATAATTATTTTTATCAGATTAATTCACCACCTTCTCACTAATGTTCATCCCATTTAATTAAATAAATCAAACAATTTAATTATAACCCCTATGTCCTCTCATTTGATTAAATAAATCTAATTATTTAAACAAATATCATAAAACCCTAGACCACCTAAGTTAATTAATTTTGAATTGATTAAACTTGAGTTATCTCCTAATCTTCATTATCCATTTCTCTAGCTTTTAACTTTACCTTGGTTAAATAAACCCTTGGTTTATTAATCCAGCTTCATTTCTTTTAATTACTAATTAGCCTATTTCCTTCACAAAGGTATATTCTTTGAGAATATTCCCTCAACTACCCATTTATTAACTTTCCCTCTAAAGGCTTTAAAAGCCTCTTACAAATGCCTTTAATGCCTCTTACAAGGGAATTCAATTCTTCTTACATGCCATCTTGTCTCTTACAAGGGAATTTTCCTCTCTTACATCCTCACCAACATTATCTTACACTATCAACCATATTCATTCAATTCTTGTACATCTCCTTACATTCTCACCTACATGCCTTAACTCATCACTTCTTTCAAAATGTTCTCACACATATCCCCATGGCTTTCATTAGCCTTGTAAGAAGTGTCATAAAGCTATTGGTTCCCATTTTAATCCCACATTGCTCAAATTTTCCCATTCTTCAACCCTTCTTTCATATAAATAGAGGCTTACTCTATTGAATATGGATCTATCATCTTAGGCATTGTTACTCTACTCACTCATCCATCAACTACATGCTTTTCATATCATTTTAGCTTGAATCTACTATCATTTTGCATCAAAATCATCATTGTTCATCAAAGATCTTGGAGCTTATCAACTTGGGATTGGGAAAGGGTCACTTTCCACATCAAAGTGATACCAATTACCCTATGGGATGAGATTTGAGGTGTTAGGATAGGATTGCATGCTTATTTTTATGCTTTGTTTATGTTTTCATTTCTTTACATGTTCAATAATCTCATATGGAATGATTGTTTATGCTTTCTAATGTGACTAACCTTTTTTTTTTTGTCTATGACTAGCTGGGTGCATATTTTCATTCACATTTTAGCTCTAGAAGGAGGGCTAACCATAAAAAATATTAACATTTTGGCATAGAATTCATGTTTTTTGTAGATTCTAAAAAAATGATGCTATTTTTACAACCAGAGCGCCACTTTTGCATATTGTACTACTATTGTTGAAAAATACAGAACTATTTCGATCAAACATCGCTATTGTGATAGGGGTCACTTTTTGATGAATTACATCACTTTTGTTTTTTCTTTAATACGTCGCCTTTGATAAAGTATCTCTTTTGGCCACTTCTATTTTAGCATTGCCTTTTCCATCCCAACGATGCTTTGTGCTCTCTATTTACAGTAGAGCATTGCCTTTGTTGTCTACATGCTTCTTCCAAACAACGTTGCATTTGTTGGTCTAGAGTCATCTTTACGAAATTGAAGATTGAAGCATTGACTTGAAAGTTGAAAAGAATTTTGATGCTCATTCTAATAGCTTAGGACATATCATTGCTTTTCATTTTTTGTTTTAGGACCAACAGGTTCATTTTGGGCTTAAAATTAACCATTGCTTTGATCTTTTTCAAGTTGGTTAAAATTGAACCTACAAACTCACTAGTCATTGCTATGTTGGTCTAAAATTGAACAAAAAAAAACTCACTCAGATTTGGTGTTTAAAATGAAGTCACTATTTCTTTGAAGGATAAAATGAACAAGTGTTTTGAATGAGTGATCTTGTCTTTGATACACTTTAAGTGTGTATCCTCTCCCCTTGTGCTTCGTGCGATCTTGGGTGAAGATAAATACTCAAAAATGTATTTTATCTCTTTGAGTCACCTTTAAGAGAGGGTTTTTTATGAGACACACCCCACAACAGGAAACTCATAGTCAAGTTCTTGACACATGTTTACCGGTGGGCTATATCAAAGGTTGGGAAATTGTGAGAAAGTACCTTCAATCCATGCCAACAACAAACTACACTTAATCCCACACCTTAAGTGGAAGAAGAACAGTTAAAGAGCCTTAAGTGGCTAGTGGGTGAGTGTTTGTTCCAATGTTCACAATTTTTTTCATTAAGAACCTTTGTTTATATTGGCTAACTTTTCCATCCAAAGAGTTCTTTAAGGTGGTGCATTCAAATTTATCTCCAAGAAGCTAATTTCCATGTTTGATTTTTGGTTAAAGTGTATAGGTTAAGAGTTTCATTCTTAACATACCTCTACACTTTTCCCTTAATTGCATGTAAAGTCATCTCTTCTACTGTGAAGGGAATGAGGCAAGCCCACTAAGAAAAACATACCATTGAGCTAGGATTGTGTTGCTTGTGAGTCAGTTTTAACACATTGCTTGGTTCCGAAACAAGAAGACAAACATTAAACAAATCATTGAAATTTCAAACCCTTTGGATTTTTATGTAAATACTTTTGAAAGTTCAAATATTTCTTCTTTTCCCTAAATATTTTATCTTTAGAGGCTTCTAAATGTTTTGACTTATATCTAAATTCACACCATTCCAAATTCAACATAAGGAAACCATGGCCATGGCTTCTTTATTTTCACATAATGGACCTTGTGGAATAAAAGGTTGCTTAAACATAGAACATTTGGTTTGAAACTTAAGCAAGACATGTGGATGTGGTAAAAGAAAGTCAATAATCAAGATTAAATCAAATTGAACCCCACACATGTGCTTGTTACTCTTTTTCTTATGATCTTCCATACAAAACATTGGTCTTTTTGTTTGAGGGTAAATCATGTTCTTCAATATCTTGGTCTTGTAAACAAAGTCCCTTTAGGTTCACTTAGGATAAAAAAACAAACTTTTTCAAATCTCAATCAAACATCACACTTGTAATCTATAAAATTTCAACCTTGCAAATCTAAAAAGCTTGATCAAAAAGTCAAAAACGTCTGCATGATCTCTTACAAAACCAAAGTCCTCAAACAAAGATCCACATTCTATTTTTTCAAACATAGAAATCATAGTTCAAATTCTATTAGAAATCACATCTTGAAGAACTACCACAACCACGACATATTGCTGAGAAATTTTTATCAATTCCCTTTGACGAACGAGCCAAACTTACATGTCCAAAATGAGCCTATCATTTTTATCATAGGGTAAAGCATGTTCTTCAATATCTTGGTTTTATAGAAAAATAATTTTAGGTTCATTTAGGATCAAAACAAGCACTTCATTCATCCCAAACATCTATCAAAATCCAACCCACAAACAACTTTCTATAGCTTCGGAAACATGATTATGTTAGAATTGGGTAAATCATTCAAACCAAATCAAAATCACCTTGTTTAGTTAGGTGTGTGAGAATGCATCCTTTCTCACACATTTAGTTAAATTATGATGCAGATTAGGGGTGGAAAACTCCAAACCAATCTCAATATCCAATTTTGCATTCTATCAAACATCCAATGGTGGGTTTTGCTCCAAACACCTTCATTCTTCTAATAGCCTTTCACAATTGGTTTTTCAATCATAAATCACAGGGCAAGCATGACCTTCAAAATGTAAAGAAATTTTTAGATACCCTTTTAGGATTTACAACACATACCAGGAAATTAGATAGGGCTCCTTTGTGCGGAAGGGATCAAAATTTAACTATCTCCTTTTACTATTAGGCTCAAAAGAGTAACAAATCAAATTTTTTGGTCATAACTTTTGATGAAAAACTGATATTCAAAATGTAAGGCTAGTTTGGGATACCCTTTTGACCCTTACAACACATATCTAAAAATGGGGTAGGGTTACTTTGGCACACCGGGGTAAAAAATTGACTATCCTACTGCTAGTTAAGCCTAATTTGCTTGAATGGCTAGGTAGCAACAAGGTTTTTGAACTCCAAACACTAAATATTCAATAAAACACCTCAAAAATATCACATAGGGTCTAAAACATCAATTTCCATCAATTAAAACAATCCCTCAAAAGCTTTTCAACAAAATCCTAAGTCTATGGAGTTACTAAGCCTAATACACAAGGATATTAGGCTAGGGCATCAACTTTGCACGTGCCAAACACCTTTCTCTAATCCTGCAAGTTATTGAAAACAAAGAACATTCCTACTTCTTCCATTCTATGAAGTTTCAATAGTTTTCATTGGGTGGAATGGAACTTATTACATTTTTTCAGTCAGTAGCAACCCTAACCAAGGTTTCAATCTCTTTGGATTAAAATGTCTCTAACTTGAACAAATCTTAATGAAACTGAACAAAAATAGATGCAAAGGAAAGAGAATTCACCACTCTATCAAACCCAATTAGTATCAAGCCATGAAGAGGCCGTACAAAACTGTACAACCAACTATAGCAGCAAAAATGTGGTAGAAAGTGCATAAAATAGAGTTTTTCTATTAATTCAATCTCCAAAAACAACATCCAACCTCAATTTTGACCACACAAGGAATTCTTAAAGCATTCACAACCATTTACCAACTATTCCAACTAATTTTCAAATGAAAAACTCAACTAAACATCATTAGACCCCTATTATGCCAAACTTGCAAAAGTTGCTTTGACAACATTTCAACAACTTGACAACATTTTATTATTAACCTCTAAATCGCCCCTACTGACTCAAGACTGACTCAAACACACTTGAAATGGTCATGCAAGACCTTATTACATCTTATTAACTCAAATAAAACAAATCATCAACATTTTACCCCCCTTGGAGGTATGACAACTTGGGTGATCCTGCACCATACTCCCTGGACAAAGAAAACTCAAGTTCCACTTAAGTATAGACATACAATAATGTATCCCTACATGATGACATTATCCTCAATCATCCAAGTAGTCTCTTAAAAATGCATACCCTTCCATTAAATCAAATACAAAAAATAGGCTTTGTTCCTTGGTGGGTTGAGGGCCTTAGTGTTTAAGATGCACTCCAACCTTGGTGAGAAGTCTTGGACCCACTCATCATCTGCAAATACCTGAGAACCTACATCATGACATGCAACAACAATCACTTGGAAAGAGTACAAATCAAAACCTAAATCTGCATCCTTGAAATCAAGTGCTCCTCTATTCACATCTACTCCTTGCTTGCATCTATCATCTCCAACCTATAACTACTTCCTTTCTTCTTGATAGATGGCATAGAATGCCATATCACCTTGCACCACTTGCATAGCCTGCTTAATTTTGACCTTAGGCTACTTACCCATCAAGTTTTCAATTTTAACAAGAGCATTATGCCTTCTTTCTTTCTCTCTAACCAATAGGACACTAAACATGGTTCCTTGATCAATTTCAGTGCCCTGTACTACAAGAAGAAAATCATATCTACCCTCCAATATCCCCTTGTGAAATGTTTGCAATGAAAGTATATATCCTTCACCTTCAATGGGATAGAGAAAAGATTGAGTTCTACTTGCCTTTCCAACACCATCAATTCTCAAGTTTAGAAGGGTCTTATATTGAAAATCAACAACAAAACTCTTATCACTCAAACCTACAATATCCAATGTTTCTCTCTCCTTGAGGTTTGCACAAGCAATATACCTTTCCTTTTCTTTGTTCATTTTAGTTTGAAAAACAGAAAATGGAACCTCTTGCTTGAAATTGAACCTCACAACTCCATCTTGTATAGGGTTATCTTCCCCAAACTGCCTAAGCAATGCAAATATACATTGGGTTGCATCCTCATATCTCACCATCCTATCCCAAGGGGTGATTTTAGACTTCCCCTTCTTTCTCCTTTCACTTTGTACATAATCCCACCAAAGCAAGGCACAACCCTTCAACTTTTTCCTGGCCAATTTCACCCTCTGCTCTTCTATCAAATCTTCATAATCAAAATAGTTGTCCAATGCTCCTATCTAATCTAGGAGCTCTTCACTATCTATCTTGATCTTATGACCATACCCCTTGACTGCTTTCAAGAGCTTTGCCATCCTCAAGTCATCAGGATCCATCTCTTCCTCAGACCCTCCTTAGGAACTTTCCTCTTCCCATTCTTCTTGGTCACTCAAGTCTCTTGTGACTACTCTTTTTTTACTTGTTTCCAGGGTAGCAAGCCTCTCCTTCAACTCTCTCATCTCTCTAGCATGTTTTTCCTTCAACTCGGTCACTTCTCTAGCAATGGTATTCCCTTTTGGAGGCATTTTATTCCTTCTTCACTTCAACAAACCCTCTATAGACAAAACCTATGCTCTGATACCAATTTACTATAGATCAAGGGTGGAAAACTCCAAACCAATCTCAATAACCAATCTTGTAATCTATCAAAATCCAATGGTGGGTTTTTCTCAAAAAACCTTCATTCTTCTAGTAGCCTTTCACAACTATTTTTTCAATCATAACTCACAAAGTAAGCATGACCTTCAAAATGTAAAGACTTTTTTCTGATACCCTTTTGGGATTTACAACACATAGTAAGAAATCATATTGAGATCCTTTGTACGGAAGGGATCAAAATTTAACTATCCCCTTTCTTATTAGGCCTAAAAGAGCAACAAATCAACCTTTTTGATCATAAATTTTGATGAAAAAATGATAATTCAAAATGTAAGGGTAGTTTAGGATACCATTTTCGCCCTTACAACACATATCTAAAAATGGGGTATGATTGCTTTGGAACACTAGGGTCAAAAATTGACTATCCTACTGCCAGTTTGGCCTAATTTGCTTGAATGGCTAGGTAGCAACAATGTTTTTGAACTCCAGACACTAAATCTTCAATCCAAAACCTCAAAAATATCACATAGGATTTGAACCATCAATTTCCATAAATTAAAACATTCTCTCAAAAGTTTTTCAACAAAACCCTGAGTCTACGGAGTTACTAAGCCTAATACATGAGGATATTAGGCTAGGGCTTCAACTTTGCACATGCCAAACACCTTTCCCTAATCCTTCAAGTTATTGAAAGAAAATAATATGCCTACTTCTTCCATTCCACAAATTTCCAAGAGTTTCCACCAGGTGGAACAAAACTTATCACATTTTTTCAGTCACTAGCAACCCTAACCAGGTTTTCAACCTGTATGGATTAAAATGTCTCTAACTTGCACAATTATTAATGCAATGGAAAGAGGATTCACCACTCATTAGTCTCAAGCCATGAAGAGGCCATATAGAATCATACAACCAACTGTAGCAACAAAAATGCATTAGAAAATGTAGAAAACAGAGTTTTTATATTAATTAAATCTCCAAAAAAAACATCCAACCTTAATGCCAACCACACAAGGAATTCTAAAAGCATTAAAAACCATTTACCAACTATTCCAACTAATTTTCAAATTACAAACTCAACTAATCATCATTAGACCCCTATTATGCCAAACTTGCAAAAGTTGCTTTGGCAACATTTTAGCAACTTGACAACATTTTACACTTAACCTCTAAATCACCCCTACTGACTCAAGACCGACTCAGACACACTTAAAATGGTCTTGCAAGAACTTATTACATGTTATCGACTCAAAAAAAACAAAGCATCAACATTTTACCCCCCTTGGAGGTATGACAACCTAGGTGCTCCTGCACCAAATTATCATCCTTTGAACAAGTATATCCAAAGACCACAAGTCCATCCTAGGATTTACAAGTTTATTATCCAAATCCAAGCATAAAAATCAAATCCTTAAGTCTAGGATTGACCTAAAGTTCTAAAATTTCAAACACCCATATCATTCACCCCCTCATTTTTCATACCATCATCATTTGATCTTAAAAAATCATAAAGGTTCTTTTTGTACCTACAAATTAGATTAGCCAAAGAAGTCAAAACCATAACAGATACTCTTGAGGTTGATCCCAATTTTATGGTCCAAACATGATCACAACACAAGAAGAGCATGGAAGAAAACAAGGAAACATCAATCATGAGTGATTTAAGTCAAACTAAATTTGATCCAAGGGCATCTACCAACCCTCTACCTAATCTCCCTTAACCACCTCAAGATACTTAAGAGGGAGGATGTCAAGTAGAGGACATCACAAAAAAATTCAAAGATAACCCATGGCGAGTTACTTGAATTGATACAAGATCCCAACACCCACAAGCTTTTCAATACCATCATGAAATTGAACCCCACACAATACATGTTGGAATTAGCAAAAGAAGGGGCTAAACTCCCTTCTGATTTTGATGTGAGCACCATTGTTGAAAACATTTTGGGAACATCACACAAACATTATTCACACCCTCATTTCCAAATATAGTCCAACCCATTTCTCAACCATCATCATCACATGTGCTAAGTCAACCCATGATCACCAAAGGTAGTTCACTACTTCAAACCCTTCAAGGGAACCCACTTGTTAACAATCAAAACGTGGAAGCCAACATGATCTTGGGTATTGCAAACACCATCCCAAAAGACTCTCAACAAATATATGTACCACTTATATTTTATGACATCAACAATTCATCCACTTTTTGTGCCACACCCGCTTATACCCTAGATCCCCAAGGTTATGCTCCTAATGTTCCACAAGGAAAAGTGGATTTATTTGGAAAAGTATGTACCTTTTATGCTTCATCTTCACTCCTAATGGGAACGCATCACAAACATATCCACTAGCTCCTATCATAATGCCTTCACCCACATTAATTCAAGGGCTAAAACAAATCGCTTCATCGGGCATATCTATCAAAACTAAAAAAATCAACTCAATCCACCAAACACAAATCAAATCAATTCATCCATCACAAATTAAAATGTGCCACTAACATCGCAACACCAAGTGACCTCTCATCAAACATACCAACCCTTAGCCATACCATCAATAACATCACAAATCTCCCAAAGTCAAGTCTCACAAGGGTTGAACATATCAACCCCAAATCCACCATCTACCACTCAACCCCTCGTCATTACACAACAACCACCCCAACAACCCCTTAATACCTCATCTCACACGATCCATAAAAATCCACCAAACCCACTTCATAATTCAAGCACAACAAATCAATAAAAAATCACATTACAAGTAGCACAACAAGCTTACCAAAAGGTGTTGCAACCCCTACAAGCACAACAAGCACACGCTAAAGCACAAGATTTTCTACAACAACAACAACTCCAAGTGCAACAAGCACAACAAGATCAAATATTACAATAGCAGCAAATGCAACAAGTAGACCAATGAGCACAAGCATTGCAATAGCAGCAAGCACATCAACAATCCCAACAACAAGCACAAGTGCAAGCATTACAACAACAATACTATCAACAAGCTCTACAACAACACCAAGCACAACAAGCATTACTTGTGCAATAAAAAAATATTCAAACCTACACAAATGTGCAACAAAATGCCTTGAACCTTAACACACAAGGAACATACACCACCCCATAATTTTCACAACAATCCAACCCCCCACACACATCACATAATACCTTCAACTCATCAAATATACCACCTCAAAAAAAGTACCTTCCACCACCCAATCCACAAAATGATCTTTCTTCGCAAGTCAAATTTCTTTCCCAATAGATACAAGACATCCAAGCAGGAAAGATAAAGAAATCATATGCCCAGCGATATTTATGTCCCTATCCCTTTGATAGGAACATTGCCATGGTTCCATTCCCACTAGGATTTGAGATACTGAAATTTGATAAATACAAAGGAAAAGGAAAACCTAAGGACCAAATAAGATAATTCCATGTGCATCATATGGAAGTGGCCTATGATGACTCTTATCTACTGAGAATCTTTCCATAGATCTTAGTTGGCCCCGCAATTGAATGGTTCGCCTATCTACCTCTTGGGATCCAAAAGTTCCAAGACATCATAGATCTATTCATAGAGCACTTTTCATTCAATCTAGATATGGATGTGAGCTTGGAGGAGCTATCTACCCTAAAACAAGCTAGGGGAGAGTCATTTGAAAACTTCTTGCAGTGATGGAGGTCTAGAGCCAGCAAAACAAATGGTCCATGCCAGAAGAGCAACAAATAGGAACCATCATTTCAAATCTTTAGGTGGAGTTGTTCTTCCAATTAAAAATGCAATGTGTCACAACATACGATCAACTTATCCCCAAGGCTCTCAACATTGAGAGAGCCCTCATAGCACTATCCTTGGAGGTTTTCACAATATGCCCAAAAACCCTGAGAAATTCTGCCCTAAGTACATTCATGGTGAGTCATAGAGTGTTGAAGAGCACATACAAGCTTTCAAGGATGCTTGTACAAGAGCTCAAATAGCTCACCATGATGTAGTCCGTAGATCGTTCCCTTACTCCTTAGGGGATATGGCATACAATTGGTACCTTAATCTCCCTCAAGGTTCCATTTTGACCTGGACACATTTGGAAAATGCCTTCATTAATCAGTTCAGGGTGTATGTGGATCCAACTCTTTTATACCATTAGTTTGCAACTATAAGAGAGGAACCAGGTGAATCTTTGCCTTTATTTAACACCCAGTTCCAATGAATGTATAGGAGATTGCAAGATCACTATTTAGTTACTGAGAACAGTGTTATCCAGGCATACTTTAGGGTTATAGACCCTCTACTAGGATTGTTCTTGCAAAGGACATATCCAGCAGCTGATATTGATTCTCTATCCAAAGTCTACCATTTGGCTATTAAGTTGCAGCAACAGGTCAGTTCTCAACAAGGAAGCCTGGGAGGAGGTTTCCCTTCAATAGGATATTAGATGCATAGCTCAAGTCCTCTATTCAACACTATCCCAGGGATGTCTCTTTACCACTATGGCCCCATGTCTGAGCTGCAAACCCAACCACCTGTCCCATTCTTTGCCACTGGAACTTCTGATCTCTTTCAACAACCGCAGCTTCCTCAAAATTCCCATGGTCATCAGAACCAAATTGGAACACCAAATCAAGGTGGTCAGCCATCTACTGCTAAGAATGTGGAAAGTGAGAAGACAGTTCAGCTTACGAGCGAGGTAGAGACCCTGAAGAAAACACTGTCTCAAGTTACCAATGACATGGCTCAACTCCGGTTGAACGCTTCTCAAAATCAAGGGAACTACCCTAATCAAAACAACAACCAAGGTACTTATCAAAATAACAATAACTACAACCAAAGAGGTTACCAAAACCAAAATAGAGGGTACAACCAGAGAACAAATAACAACAGGCAATGGAATACAGGGCCTAACAATGGTGGAGTTCCTCATAACTATCAAGCAAATGAGGAGAGATCACATATTGCAAACGTGGCTGACCTGAATTTCATGACTAATTGGTGTAGGCTGCATAATACGGTGACCCATTCTGAGGTAAATTGCCCTCAGATGGAGAAAGTTGTCAAGATGGCACATGAAGATGCTCACACATTCTAGGGGAATCCCAACAAAGGAGGTGACTCAATGGATACTGCAATGACTTATGAGATCTTTGAGGAGGATCCTTCATTCCCAAGGCAAGAAGAAAATGAACCAGAGGAGGATTCATATGATGCCCAGGCTTTTCAAACTAAAGGAGGACACTTTCTGAGAAATCAAGGTAAGGGTCCATTCACTACCTCAGTGCCTCCTAATCACATGGTGCCTCCGAATCAAAATGCTGATAATAATCCTCCTCCACCAAAAGGCTCGCTAGACCTCCATAACAAGGGTAATCCCTCTGTTATTTTCAAAAGTAATTCAAGTTATAATACAGAATTTGACATTGTTTCTGAGATGCAGAAACATAAAACTTCTTTGTCATATTTTGACATTCTAAAGTGGTGCCCTGCTCAAAGGGAGATAGTGCTGAAAGCTCTAGAGAAAGCTGATAAGTCAAAAGGAAAGAGAAAGGTGGCACCTGCTGGGGACATGAATGCCTCCTTATACAGAAACAAGGTAGGTACTCCACCTTTCCTTTTAAGTTTAAGAATTTTTGGCAAAAACCTACATAATTGTTTATTGGACTCGGGGGCTTTAGGAAATGTTGTTCCATTTTCCATATGCAAGAAGTTAGGATTAAACCCCATTCAAACCAATAAAAATGTCATTCAACTTGAAAAAACAGAGGTTAATGTGGTAGGGGAATTAAGAAACATACAGGTTCAAGTAGGATCCGATCCCAGGATCCTAACCAACATAGATATTCAAGTGGCAGATATTCCTGAGACCTATGGTATGCTGCTAAGCTGAGATTTGATGAAAAAATTAGGGGGATATCTTGCCCTTGACTTTTCACATATGTGGCTATCATGGAAAGGGATTCCTAATCAGATTAGGATTGAAAGTGAGCCTCGCCTCAAGCATATCATCACTGAGTATGATTGTCTCAATGATGTGGCTTACTTTGAGACTGAGATGGGGGTTTATAAACAAGAGGAAATTTTAACCTTCTCGATTCTCCATTCTAAAGACATGTCAATGCAACAACTCCCTGACTCCACCATTAATGAAAATCAGCAGGCCTTGATTAGAAGGCTGCAACAAGACCAATTGGTCTTAGGGGCAGATATAGATTTGCAAAGTCTCCTGCTCCCTAATTGGTGCAGGGTACATTATCAAAACCATTCTGAACTGACTTATCAACCCTGCATTGATACCTTAAAATGTGTTGCCCAAGCTAAGGAAGCTAGCACAAGTCACCCTAAGACCATTACAGATTGCTTTTCATTTGAGGCCAAGGAAGCAACCATGTTAACCAGGGGTACAATACTTTCAAAAGAAATCCCTTCTTAGATCAAACCTACTCTAGACACATGTCCAAATCAGTACACTGATGAGGAGCAACATCAAGGTCTGTTCGACACCCCTGCACTCACAAATATGTTAGAACCTGAGGGGTTAGCCAAAGAAGCAAGTGACTGTTAGAAGGACAACCACAGGTCACATAATGCAATTGAGCAGGAATTGGAGGAAGTACCTAGAGAACCTTTAGATAATCCTTTTTCCTATGTCTAGTCCAAAAGATCACAAAGTTCCACCTCTGGTCAATCCTATCCAAATATCCATAAAAACTTCAAAAGGAATAACCCCTGCTTGTGATCAGTTGTGGACCCTTACCTTTGATGGATCCAAATCCAAAACCGGTTGTGGTGTTGGAATTGTACTAACCATCCCGAAAGGAAAAGTTTTCTTTGCTTCTTTACAAGATGAAATTCGGGTGCACTAATAATGTAGCTGAATACGAAGCCCTAGCTCGAGGACTGGTGTTCACACACAAGAAGAAGGTCACTGCCTTGATGGTCAAGGGAGATTCAAAAATTATGATCAAGCAAGTGCACAGCCAATATACATGTCACAACAGAAGGCTAGCAGCATATAGGAATAGGGTATGGAACCTGATCGAAGACTTTGATGCCTTCGGGATTAGCTTAATCCCTAGAGAAGAAAATCAAGTAGCTGATTCATTGGCTATTGCTACAAGCACCTTGCAACCTATGCAAGGCTCCAAGTTTAAAATATTCTCAGTGGAACTAATGTCCACCCCAGCCGTCCCTAACAATATTAAGAATTTCCAAGTCTTTGATGATGATCGGCATATTCTAGCTTTCTTGGCAAGCTCAGATGTTTTTGAAGGGAAAATTATTGATGAGTCCAACAGAGATCAAGGAGATTGGAACCTTGAGGAATGTGATACAGAAGGGGTCCTTAATCTAAAAAGTAATAACATTCCCAAGGGAATGGTTGCTTTAGAAAAAATCTTCGACTCAGACCCAAGGGCTCGAGAAAAGGTGTCAACTGAAGAAAAGGGAGGCAAATATGAGACAGTTAACTTAGCTGATTTTGGCCCTGCAAGGAATGTCTATATAGGGAAGGCATGCCCTGAGGTAATTAGAGAAGACATACTGAGGACGCTTAAAAAGGATATTGTTGTGATTGCCTGGGGGTATGAAGACCTCCAGACATTTGATGCTTCGGTTATGACTCACATTATCCCCTTGAAACCCGAGGCTAAACCCTTTTGACAGAAGCAGCGCCCTATCATCGCCTTGATTGAGCCATTGATTTATAAACAGGTCTAGAAATTGTTATCTACAAGGATAATTTTTCCTGTGCACCATTCAACATGGGTGGCTAACTTAGTCCCAGTCTGCAAGAAGAATGGGGAGATTAGGTTATGCGTTGACTTCAGAAATTTGAATAAAGCCTCAGAAAAGGATAACTACCCACTTCCTTCTCTGGATGAAGTTCTACAGACTATCAATGGATCTCAAATGATGTCATTCTTGGACAGTTACTCTAGATATAATCAGGTTATGGTTGACTTTGAAGATAGGATGAAGACGGCTTTCACTATCAAGTGGGAGACGTTTGCATATAGAAGGATGCCATTTGGCCTAATAAACGCTAGAGCAACTTTCCAGCGCACCATGGACATAGCTTTCATGGATCTAATTGGAAAATGCATTATTGTTTACATTGATGACCTGACAGTGTTCTCCAAGGATCGATTGAACCATGCTACTGACTTGGACAAAGTTCTCGAGAGATGCATCTAGTATGGAGTCTCCTTGATTCCCAAAAAGTGTGTATTCGGAGTTTCCAAAGGGAAGCTCTTGGGACACATAATTTCAGAAAGAGGGATTTCAATCGACCCAGATCAATTTGAGTCCATCCTCAAGATAGCCATGCCAGGAAGCAAGAAGGAGATGAGATCCTTCTTTGGAAAGATCAACTTCATAAGGAAGTTTAGCATAGGCTTCACAGAAATCGTGAAGCCCTTGAATGAGATGGTGAAGAAGGATGCCAAAATAGAGTGGAGTGATGAGGCGAAGGCTACATTTGCTCAAGTCAAATAATCCATTTCGGAAGCTCCAGTCCTCATTAGCCCCGACTACTTGAGGCCGTTTTATATTTATTCTTTTGCCTCTGAGCATTCTTGTGCAGCTGTTCTAACTCAACGAAGAGAAAAGGGGGAAGAAAGGCCAATTTCTTTTATAAGCTCTCCACTCAAAAATGCTGAAGTTAATACCCACCTCTAGAGAAGCAAGCTTTTGCGCTGATCCGAGCTATTAAAAAATTTAGGCATTACATCCTCTGAAGTCAGGTTATTGTTGTAGTTCCTGACGCTGCTGTCAAGTCTCTACTAATGCAGAGCGGGCTGGGAGAAAGAAGAGGGAAATGGATGGCCATCTTACAAGAGTTCGATTTAGAGATACACCCTATGAAACTTGTCTGAGGCTCGGGTCTATCTAAAGATATGGCTGATGCTGGTAACAATGTTATTTGTCAACAATATACTACTCAGTCGTTCTCAAACGACCCATGGTATGCTGATCTCATCTGTTTCATGCTCAATAACCGGTGTCTAGAGGGAATGAACACCACTCAGAGGAGAGCACTAAGATTGAAAAGCTCATGCTATATGTTTAAAGGAGGGCTCCTATACAGGAAGAATTTTGAGGGGGTATACCTGAGATGCCTTGATCATCAAGAGGCCAAGCAGGTGATTTCTGAGTTTCACGGGAAGCATGGCACAGGTCATGGTTCTGTTGATTCTTTGGCACACCAGATCCTCCAATCTACTTACTACTATCCCTGTGTATTCAAGGATGCCCACCAGCATGTGAGAACATGTCACACGTGCCAAGTTTCTACACCAAGGGAACGCCATTCAGCTATGCCATTGCAACCTGTTTACGAGGTAAGTCCATTCACCCAATGGGCACTGGATTTTATTGGGGTGATTAACCTGAATTCTTCTACAAGACACAAGTGTATCTTGACTGCTACTAACTATTGCACAAGATGGACAGAGGCTATACCCTACAAAAATAGCACAATGGAGGTAGTGATCAAGTTCCTCACCGAATGCATCACTACAAGGTTTGGGGTACCCTTCACTTTAGTATGTGATAATGGTTTTGCTTTCTCTTCTGCTGAATTTATTTCCTGGGCATATGATCACAAAATTGTCTTAAAGTATTCGTCAAATTATTATCCACAAGGCAATGGAGTTGCAGAGTCAACCAATAAGAATCTCTTAGGGGTGATTAAGAAACTATTAGAGCATAACCCCAGAGACTGGCATACCCAGCTTAGATTTGCATTATGGGCAGATAGGACTAGAATTAAGGCTGCCTTAAATACCTCACCCTTCAAGCTGGTATATGGCCAAGAGCCTATCTTTCCCATCCATCTACAAATACCTATCCTTGATTTCATGCAGAAATTCTACTCTAAGGACATTAGGATAGAAGTTAGACTAGCTGCTTTGTTGAAGTTAGAAGAATAGAGAGATGCCGCATTGCAGCAATTCTTTAGGCACCAAGTTGTTGTCAAACGTTGGTTTGACAAAAGAGCCAAAATCAAAGCCTTTAGGATATCAGACCTAGTGCTGCTATGGGACAAAGCTAGTGAAAAGAAGGGCAGTCACCAGAAATTTGACAAACTTTGGCTAGGTCCTTATCAAATTGTTGAGATCTTAGGAGAAAATGCTTTCCGATTGAGTAGTTTAACTAGAGAACCTTTTCCCTTGCCTGTCAATGGACAGTTGCTTAAACACTATTTTGAATCATGAAGTTGGCATTTTGATAGGTGGTGCATTTGTATAAATAATTTCTGCTTGTAAATAGTCTCTGGGTGTGGTCCGCTACTCTTTGTGTAAATAATTTTCTTTTTGTTTGTTCTTTTCTTCTGTCATTTGTATTTCCTTTGCTTTTTTGTTTTCTTTTTGTTTTTTTTCTTTGGGGTTGATCTGTTTCTTTCCATCTCGAAATGATGGGTTGTTATCTGAAGCTTACTTTGGTTGTTAGGAGAGAAGTGGTTTAGATATTTTCAGGTCTTCTGACTGGATGATTTTGTCCTCAATTCGTTGTTTCATGCTTGTTGTCGATAAAAGTTGTGGAAAGTTTTGAAAGCAAGGGGCCTAGTAAGAAATCCTTCATTAGCTCCCTTGAATCTGTCACAAATCATTAAAATCATCCCCTCTTATAATGGTATATTTGTCCTAGGATTATTGTGTTGTAAGATTTGAGTGAAAAATCTGATCTCCTAAGTGTTGTTATGAGGTCCATGGTAGTTTTCAACCCAAATCAGATGTTTAACATCTCACGTATTGAGAAAGAATCAAATGAAATATCTGAAACCCTAAAAGGAAAGAAAAGGGGAAGAAAGAGAAAAGAAAAAAATTACCTGAAGAGAAAAGAATACTCAATATGAATGGGTGGTTCCAGTATCTCTACCAAGGCTATGGACGCCTGACTGGAAGTAGACCAATGTTGTTGGAAAACTAGAGGTATCTCTATCAAGGATATGGACACCTAACTGGCAGTGGAGCAATGCCCAGAATATCATTGCACAATAGCTAAGGGGATCAACTCATGTAACTCAAATCTTGCACATTGTTGTTCGAAAGATGAAGAAAACTTTATGAAAGGTGATGCACAATTAAACACACACATTGATTCAAGGGTAGCCTTTTGATTGACTTACATGTGAGATTCTAGCTCTACCTTGGTTGTTATAACTGACCCAAGTGGAGTTGTGATATTCATGAACCAGGAGTTCTGGGTAGCTGAATCCTTAAGATCCATGAAAATGGTTAAACCATTTTCCCAACCGAGTCACCATTTTTTATGCCTTGCATAACCACCCCACTTTGATCTCGATCAAAATGGGTCCCCCTTTTCGTCTTTTTCTCATTGGCCTTTGGTTTTCTACCTTAGGCATTTTCATTTCAAAGTTCTGTCGGAGGCAGAACCGAGACCAATACCGAACTTAGAAATTCCTTCTATGTTTTGGTCTTGTTTCATCCCTGGTTCCGGCTCCGGTTTTGACTGTTCTTTGTCTTCTTCCTTTGTTCTTTATCGGAGTCGGGTCCGGGCCCAATTCAGAATGTTGAACTTTTTTTCAAGTTCCTCGTTCGGGTCCCATTCCGGGTCCGATCCCGCCTTTTCTTCTCTCTTCGTTGGTCTTTGTCAGTTTGTGTCTGTTGCCTTAGGAATTTTCTTTTCGGCCTTGGGCATTTTCTCTTCTTTTTCTTGCGGACCCGGGACCGGAATGGAAACCGAACTTGGAACTTCTTCCAATGTTTTGTTTTATGTTTCTTCCCCGGCCCCAGTTCCGCCTGTTTTGTTTTTTCTATCTTTTACATCTTGTGTTGTTTTGGCAAACTCGGGACCGGAACGAGAACCAAACCTTGAAACTTGAAAAAGTTTCTGGTTCAAGTTTCATCCCGATCCCGATTTCGTTTGTCCCATTCTTTTCCTTTTTATTTCTTTTTGCTTTGTTTTGGGGTTTTCCTTCCCCTTTTCCTCTTTCTCTTTTTGTTCCTTTCTTCCTCTTTTCGGGTGACGTCGAAGGCTAGTTCGGAATGGAATCCGAACTCGAAACTCAGAAAAGTTTCTGGTTCGGATTTGGTTCTGACTCTGGTCCTGCTTGGTTCTTCATTTCACTCTAGCTCCACCGGCATTTTGTTTCGCCCTTTACATTTTGGTTTCCTTCGCGGACGTGGATCCGGGATGCGATGTGAGCTTGGAAATGTTGATTATTTCCATGGCTTATTCCCATCCCGACTTCGATCCCGATTCTGATTCTCTTTTGGCCCCGCCCCCACCAGTTTTGAAGGTAGGTCTTGTTCCCTGTCGGATTTGGTTCTGCCTCCGCCGGAAGTAAGTCTTTCCTTTCGAAGTATAGTAAAATGAGATATGTTCTGGGTAAATTTGAGGATGATATTTTTGTAGTTTAGAAGACTAATGGGGACCTTGTTTTGCAGGGTCAAGTTCTGTGTGTGGTGATATTTCTTGGGGAGTTGGCCAGAGTTTTGAAGCTCGATGGAGGGTCTCGCCGACTAAGCAGAGTCTCCCCAAAGGGTAATGGGCTTTCACTAGAACAAAGTAACTTCGTTGTGAGATCTCCCCGACCACGGGAAGTCGTGCTAACAACAAAGAGGAGGCCCCAAACAAAAAAAAGTCAAAATAAAAGGTTCACCGAAGGATGAGGCCTTCAGCATAATGTCTGGCCGAAGAGGTGAGGTCTTGGCAACAATAGAGTTCGGCAAAAGGAAGCTTCGGTCGGCGTAAAGTCTCACTGACTGAAGGAAGTCTCAGTGACATGGAGGAAGCCAGGTGAGAGTGAAGGAAATTGGTGAAAGGTCTCGCCAAAGTTAATAAATCTCGTCGAATGAAGGAAAAGGAGCTCATGGAGAGGAAAGGCATGCGCCAATAGGTCTCAGCGAAACGAAAGGTCTCGCCGACACGCTGGGAACGAAAGAAATGCATGTCGGTATAACTTAAGAGAGGTCTCCCCGACATAAGAGATCGCCAAAGGATGAAGCCTTCGGCATAATGTATGGTTGAAAGGAGGAGGTCACGCCAAAACAAACAAAGATCGGGGAGACTCCAGGACAATAAAGGACACTCGGCGAAATTTCTAGGTGACTCCAAGGGTCACACCGAAAGAAAAGGAGCCCGGAGAAAATAGAAGGGAGTCAGGAAGACTCTAAGTGAATGAGGTGCCTTCACTGGGATGTCTTACCGACATGGAAGTTTCTTGCCGAAGACAAGGAGGGCTCGGTAAGAAAGGAGAAATTCGGGGTAATATCTCCCTGATACAAAATGTACTCACCTAGAGAAGAGGGACTTCAGCATGTGGTCTTGCCGAGTTCATATAGTCTTGTCGATTGGTTTTGTGAGCTTGATAAGACTTCTCCTGCTCGCTGAAGCATTTTACTGACTGTCTGATGTCATGCCGACGGTTGATACCAGTGATGAAATCACATCAGGGAGACACCAAGGGTGTCTCACCGACATGCGATGCTAAGCAAACCACTTTTGACTGCCAAGGAATCCTACATGGCCTGTGATCATCTAATCAAAGAGAGCTAAGATTAGCCATTGCTCGATTGACCGCTCCTATGAAAGAAAGACTAACGGAGGGTGACCAGATGGATTGCTATTGAGAATAGTTGATGACGAATCTGCTCGGGCGATGATGTTCAGATCCACAAGGAGGCCTGATACCACTTTTGAAGGACAGTCAACGAACAGGGAAGTCCACGATGTGAAGGAGGCCGAAGGAAGCTGTGACTCAAAGGGACCCCTGTCGCGATTGCTGACAGAGGCAGATTAATATTAATGGCAGGATATTCTGAGCATTCAATGCAACTCTCCGCTGGAGTTTGAAAATGGACACGGGGGCGTGGGAGTTATGATGGTAGCTACAAAAGATCTACAGATCATTCCAGGAGATGATCTTCACCAAAATAGACGGCAAGGATTCGAGTTTGGTACATCACCGACTTTCTTAAAAGATATGAACGCCGACTCTTCGGGATGTAGATATTTTGTAAACCCTAGTGCAAGGGATGGCACATTCTAGCCGGTACATTCTGTATATAAGGCATTCTTTCCTTTTGGTAAAAGAGATCTTTTCTAGATTAGAATTTCTAGGTTTAGAGAACTGTTAGGAGTTAGTCAGTTAGCAGGAGAGAGAGTTGCATCTTGATTCTAAGTAATGAGAAGTTTCTCTTGTCTTCTTTTTTAACAGTTAGACTTCAGTATAGACTATAATGTATTTCCTAAATTATCTTAGTGTAGTTGGAAACAATCTGGAGACTCAGATTCTCTATACACTAGTGATTGTGCCAACTTTGTAAATATTATTTATCTATTTTAATAACAGTAGAAGCAATCAGAGTTTAATCTACTTCATGTTGTATTCCTGAATGATATTTGTCTTATTTGATTATTTGATTTGTGAAGCCTCCAAGGAATAAAAGGTTATTTGTGTTTTTTTTAATGGTAGCTAAAAGTTTGTTATTTGAATTAGCACTATGAATGAAACAAGCCATGTGTCAATCACAAGCTTATCTTGTTCTGCAATTTTAGTTTATAGTTCCTTGAAGATCAACAAGTCTGGTTAAGATTGGATAAATTGTTGTTCTTTTCTGTTTCAAAACCCTGATCTATCTTTTGTTGTTTCTTTAAAACCCCTATTAAAGTAGGTTTTATTTTCATGTTTGATCCTAGAATAATCTAGAAGCCCAATACTAGCATGCCCCTTGAATACTACTGTTGCATTGGCCATTGAGCAACATCAGCACAGTTGAGACCCAACTACAAAGCCCTTGGGAGTTAAGGCATCCATGCGTTGCCTTTCTCTTTCAGGAGAAGCAGAGTAGCAATATTCTGCTTGCATTGTTGTGGTGCCAAAATCGCCATCAATAGGAACTAGCACTAGAAGGAGGGCCCCTATAGGGAAAACTGGATAAAACTGGATTTCTCTCCCCAGAAAGGCCCCACAGAGTTCTTCGATCAACTAGGAATTCATCATCTTTCATAGAACTCAAGACCCCAACAAGACATAAGCACCACAGAACTGGGGCAATCATCATACCACCCTTACCAGCCTCGCTCACTCCACCAGGATTTTCACCAATACCCCAGTGGATACCCATTAATCCACCATCTAACTCATCTCAACTGTCATCACAGCTAATTCAATCCATACAATAGCTGGCTCAACCACCACCACCGCCACCAATGGCATTCTTTCAAAATAACCCCTCTCCATTGGGGACTATCCCTGGAGGTTTTCACGATATGCCCAAAAACCCTGAGAAATTCTGCCCTAAGTACATTCATGGTGAGTCATGGATTGCTAAAGAGCACATACAAGCTTTCAAGGATGCTTGTACAAGAGCTCAAATAGCTCACCATGATGTAGTCTGTAGACTGTTCCCTTACTCCTTAAGGGATATGGCATACAATTGGTACCTTAATCTCCCTCAAGGTTCCATTTTGACCTGGACACATTTGGAGAATGCCTTCATTAATTACTTCAGGGTGTATGTGGATCCATCCCTTTTATACCATTAGTTTGCAACTATAAGAAAGGAACCAAGTGAATCTTTGCCTTTATTTAACACCCAGTTCCAACAAATGTATAGGAGATTGCAATATTCCTATTTAGTTACTGAGAACAGTGCTATCTAGGAATACTTTAGGGTTATACACCCCATCTTCTCACATGTTTTGAATATGACCTCCCACTGCAACCATCCCATAATCGTGCACTACATCTTGAGGTCTTGGTTCACAAAAACAAGGTTAAAAGAGTCTTGATGGATGGAGGTGTTGGTCTTAATATTTGTACCTTGCAGCTAATTAAGAATGTATTTTTTTCTAATGTTATTGAAAAAGGAAAAGGTATTACCATCAGATCCTATGATGATCAATAACGGGTGTCCCAAGGCACCATCTAGCTTCCCATTTAGGTGGGGTTAGCCATCATAGAAATCACATGTCAAGTACTTAACCTTGAGCTTCCCTACAATATTCTCCTAGGGCATCCATGGATCCATGAGATGCAAGTTGTTGCATCTATCTATCACCAATGTGTCAAGTTCCCCTATCAAGATAAGGAATTCATAATCCATGGAGACCCTGAACTATTCTACAAGTTCCTAAGAATGATGAAGCACCCACATCTTCCTATATTGATCCATCCACCTTGGCCTCCACATCGGAGACAAAGACACCCCTCATCAAAAATATCCCAAATATCAAAGAGTAATCAAAGATGATGGTTGTGGAAACTATAAACTGAGTTAGGGGAGTTACCTAAATATCCTAAATCTCATGGCAAACCACAACCCAGTGATGACACATCCCAAATATTCACTGTAGTACCTACCACTTTAAAAAATTGGGGATATCTAAGCAAACAAGTTGTGGACGAAGAAGAAATATCTAGCTTACTATATCAAGACAATACAACCACCCCCATTCTTCCAATGGAAGACGACCACAAGGTTTTACAATTGATGTTTGTGTGGGGATACAATAAGAATGAAAAGCTTGGGAAAAATGACAACTTATTAAAACCCATTATTCCTAAGAAACACTTAAAGAATCTTGGCCTTGGTTATACCACAAGCAAGATACACATTTTGGGAAAAGCTACATCCGTTAAAATAGTAAAATGTTCCCCTTCATTACCTATATCACTTAGTAGTCCTCTCGATGAGTTCTCTCACCTACCAACCCTATTTGACGATTCCTTCCTTTTTATGATAACCACCACATCATTTGAGTCGAGTAACTGAGTCACTGAGCTAAAACTCAACTATCCTCAACTCATAAACTAGGACCAACCAGGACCACTGATCTTGGATACATTCAAAAATGATGAAGATCTCTCTAAATTCATGGGACTAAGAGACAACATGCCATATGGAGATCACAAAGAAGGATTTGATATTGAGCTAGAAACATGCCTACTATTGGGAAATGATTGAATCTCTTAGTCATAAAATTGAAAATATGAGTCACCTCTCGATCCCTAAGTGAAAACCACATTGTGGCACTTTCAGATCATGAAATAGTAAAAAAAAATGACGTATCCAATGGTGAAAACCTCTCTGAGGTGCCAAAGGATGAGGGATTCAATATTCCTCTTAGTGTTATACATCAAGAGAATTCTGTAGTTTTAGCAAAAAAGTGAAATCTAGTGAATGTGGGAACCGAAGAGGCACCTCAAATCATCTTTTATGTAGAGTCCCTCCTAATTGAGGAACACCTATACTTAGGAGAATTCCTAAAATACATAAAGAAAAACTTTACATGGACATATGCGGATATGCTAGGCCTTGATCTTGAAGTGGTTGTCCATCACCTAGCAATATATCCTAATGCACAACCTGTGAGACAAAAGTTGAGAAAGATGCATCCACAGATTGTATTACTAGTCAAACTATAACTACAGAAACTCCTCGATGCAGGATTTATCTGACCCATCGATTATCCAGAATGGGTTTCTAATCTTGTACCGGTTTCCAAGCCCACTTGGGGCATTAGAATCTACACCGACTTTAGAGATTTGAACAAGGCATGTCACAAGGATGATTTCCCTACATTGACATGATTTTGGATCTCACTGCAACACATGAGATGTTATCATTGATGGATGGATTCTCCAGCTATAACCAAATTATAATTGCTAAGGAGGACCAACATAAGACAACATTCACATGTCCGTGGGGAGCTTATTGTTGGAGCATGATGCCATTTGGGCTAAAGAACACATGAGCCACCTATCAAAGAGCTATGACATTGATATTTCATAACGTGATTCACAAGACTATGGAAGACTATGTGGATGATATCTTAGCTAAATTAAAGAAACGACAAGACCACATAGCAATATTGGGTCCAATATTTGATAGACTTAAGGAGTACAAGGTGCGGCTAAATCCAAAGAAGTGTATCTTTGGTGTGACCTTAGGAAATCTCTTAGGCTACATTATGTCATTGAGAGGCATTGAGATTGATCTAGAAAAGGTGAAGGAAATTCTAGATATGGAGGCACTAAAGACATTGAAACAACAGTGGGGTCTACAAGGAAGGCTACAATCAATCAGAAGGTTCATAGCATAGCTAGCAAATAAAACTATCCCATATTCTCACCTACTGCACAAGGGGGTAACATACAAGTGGGACAAGAAATGTGACAGGGCATTCAACCAATTCAAAGAATATCTACTAACGTTGCCTGTCCTCATGCCACCAATCCCAAACAAACCATTGATCCTCTACATTTCTACTACAGTTGCAGCCCTTAGTGCTCTTCTTGCTCAGCACAATGAAATAGGGAAAGAGAGTGAAACATACTATATCAAAAGAACTTTAGTAGTACATGATCTCAATTACACTTTCATAGATAAGGCTTTCCTTGCAATTGTATTTTCCTTATAGAAATTCAGGCACTAAATTCTTTCCCATCAGATGAAGCTCATCACTAAGATCGATCCACTGAAATATCTATTGGCTAAAGCAAATCTCATAGGGTGGATGGCTAAATGGGTCATGATCTTGACAAAGTTCGACATAGAATATGTGGAATGGAAAGCCATCAAAGGGAAAGCCATTGCAGATCAACTGGTTGAAGCACCCATATATGTAGAGAATCCACTAGTGTCAGAGTTCCCAGATGAGTCAGTCTTTCCCCTAAATGTAGCAGATCATTGGAAAATGTACTTTGATGACTCCTTCACACAACATGGATTAGGAACAAGTGTCCTTTTCATCACCCCGAGAGGGGATTGTATCCAAAAATCATATCAGTTGTCCTTCCCATGTACCAACAATATTGTAGAATATGAGGCTCTTATCATAGGGTTTTGAATAGTGATATAGTGGAATATTTTGGCATTGAAATTATTTGGGGATTCACAGCTAATCATCAATCAAGTCAATGATGAGTATCGAACTAAAGATGACAAGATCACTCCATACAAGAAGCTAGTGGAAGATCTCAAGGATTTCTTCATTGATATAACCTTTGAGTAGATATCTCGAGTGAACAATAGAGCAACATATGCCATGGTGACAATTGGATCCTTGCTAGATATTCCAAAGAACACCCATCAATGTGAGTTCCTTGTTGAGCAGCTTTTTGTACTAGATTTTGAGGTACCAAAATCTGAGCTTTTGTGCAACATCGTTGGTCTTGGTGATTCCTGGTATCATGACATATTTTCATACCTACATAGAGGAATCATCCTAGTTGGACTTACATCCAACCTAAAGAAAACCTTTGTCAAAAAGGCATCTAGTTTCATTATCTTAGGTGACACCCTATACCGTAGAAGTATTGAGGGGACTCTATTACAATGCCTTAACCTTGAGGAAGCCTTGACTACTTTAATAGAAATACATGAATGGATTTTGGATCACACTCAAGTGGTATGACATTGGCCAAGAAATTGTTAAGGATAGGGTACTATTGGCCCACCATGGAAAGAGAAGCTCACGAGTATGTCAAAAAGTGCTTGCAGTGTCAATAGAATGGGGACCTCATCCACACATGAGCTCAAGAACTTCAACCCATCATTACACCTTGGAATTTTTCATAATGGGGACTTGACCTCATGGGGAAGATTACACCTACCTCATCCAGTGGCCACAAGTTCATTATTACTGCCACTGAGTACTTTACAAAGTGGGTCGAGGCCATCCATATGACCTATATCACAAGAAATAAAATCTCTAAGTTCATCCTCAACTACCTTATCCATTGTTATGGTGTTTCCAAAGCCCTTATCTCTGATAATGGGACACCTTTCAAGAACCAAGATGTCTGTGAGTTGTGCCAAAGATTTAACATCCAACACTAGTTCTCTATCCCTTATTACCCCCAAGGTAATGACCAAGATGATGCTACAAATAAAACCATATTGAAAATGCTTAAGAATAAAGTCAATGAAGTTGGTTGTGATTGGAACTTATAGCTAAACCTTTCCTTATAGGCTTATAGAACCAGTATCCGTACACCTACAACTGCAACACCCTATTCCCTTGTATATGGATCCAAGGATATCCTACCTATTGAGGTCAAGCTCTCATCCCTGAGAATATCATTCTAGAATATTATCGCTAATGAAGAATACTATATGTCACGGTTGAATGAGTTGGAGCTATTGGATGAATGTCACCTAGATGCTTTGAATCACTTAAAGGTTTATTAGAACTACCTCAAGAGGAGCTAAAATAAGAAGATCAAGAGTCAGTCCTTCTATGTCAGAGAGCTCGTGTTGAAGGAGAACTAGAAGAATGTGCCTAATCTTGATAGCAAAGGAAATTTTGAACCCAATTAGTTGGGACCCTGCATCATCACAACAAGTTAGAAATCTAGAGAATATCAGTTGTCAACACCTAAAGGCGATCCCTTACCGAAACCCATCAATAGCTCTCATCTTAAAAAAAATTATGCCTAGGATTGCAAGGTATAAATCCAAAAAATACAAAAAACAAAAATCCAAAAAAAATAGAAAAAGGATTGAAAACATTAGAGAAAACAAAAATCGTCCTCTAGTGAAAACCACTTCAATGGCGCTTTAGGCAAGTACCTTGGTGAAAACATGGTAATCAAGCACCTTGTGTAAATAAGAACTTCCCATCCACCATTTTTTCTTTGGAGTTTTCATGCATTTCTTTCCATCACATTCATCCATCTTTTTCCATTATTCTTTTCGTCACCCATCCACATCCATATCATAGATGGATCTTGTGTGTGTATCTTGTTCCCTCCTAGTACTACTTGGCACATTCCTAAGGTTAGTTTGTCCTACCTATATCGATGTAGTCTATCACATCATGCTGGGGGAATTTGAGTCTATCCTTACATAGAATTGAATTTGTGTAACTCCTTAACATCTTTCATAACATCATTCATAACATCAGAAAACCCAGAAACATTCACAAAATTAGAAAATCCAAAAACATCCAAAACATATCAAAATCCAAAAACATGTCAAAAAGAAGAAAATGTCAAAAAAACATAGTCACCATGTCAAACTACGAGGTCTTTGCATGTATAAAATAGGAAAGTTTAATCTTTGATCAACCCTCGAGGCCCCTAGGATAGGTCCTTTAGGTGTCCATCATAATAAATTGGCAATCAATCAATGTTCATACTTCTCATCAATAAACGAGTTTGTGTCAATCGAACTATGTTCCCTTTGGGTGTATAACGTAGGCAAGGCTAATCTTTGATTAGTCCCAGAGGCCCCTAAGATAGTATTTTAGGTTATGTTCTTGGTCAAAATCTCAGAAAACACAAAAACACTTGAAAACTTGAAAATCAAAATATTTGCAAAACCCCCGCAATTATTCCCAAAATAGCCTCAAAACATTACAAAATACCAAAAACATTGAAATGTTCCAAAAAATCCCAAATTCACCCATCCCATTTCACTTCCACTTGCAATAAGCATTCACTCATAATAAAATATTTGTTATTTTCCACCTTTAGAAAAATAAATGGAAACACGTACAACAAAATTGTAAAATATAAACCTAAATGTGAGGGTCTTAAGTCTAGATCGATAAGGTAAGCAAGCTAGTCCACTCTTGGCATCAATAGCCCATCATCCTATTAATTTCAAAATCATCTGATAATCATGTCCCGGGATGCATCCTTCCTACAATGGACATCAACATCAAACACCACCGTAGTTTATTCTTGGCTAGAGGTATGAAGAACATTAGCTTGTTTATTTGCTTGATCTTTTCTTCTAATTTATCTTATTACGCTCATTCCAATGACCTCTGAATGATGTCTATCAAAATGATTTAGAGAGAAAGGACTGGGGCATGGATCATTATCTTTTTTTTGTTGTTCTTTTTGGACGTTCTTGTAATATAACCTTGGTGAATACTTGCTTTGTTAGGTGTGTATGGAAGGTGTTTTAGACAGCTTGTTGACTATTAAATTTTTAGGCTATGCCTTTCCATGTTTTGGTCTGAGATGTTTGAAACTTCTGAAGTACATCCTAGCAAGGTTTTGTATGTCAAGTGTGAACAAGAATTCTCATATCTACTTGTGTGTCAAATTCCATAGCACTAGATACCACACTATCTTGGTTGTATATACCTTGATGCACCATGTCTATGTGTTTTATCAAACATAAGGAAAGTTGCATCGTTCATGTCCCAATCCTTGGATAATCAAAATCATCATCACTCATAATCATATCTAATAAATTTGTGACAACTCATAGACTTTTTAGAATTTTGCACCTTATCAAAATCAAGGGTTGATCCATCTTATTCTTCTATCTTATTTTTGCGCTAACACGATATCATGACCTTCAATGAAAATACTAATGCACCCATCCTGCATCCACAAACTATTAGCATACACACATACTACATCAATCATAGTGTATCATCATAATTTGAAACATGTATCCATTGCATCATCATTGTCATTTAAGTTGTTTAGGATAATATAGATTTGTTAATCTAAAAATCTTAATCCATCCACTACATCATCATTATCATTTTGGTTGTTTAGAATAATATAGATTTGTTAGTCTAAACATCTTATCACATAATCATCTATCAAATAGATTTCATGAACACAAACATATGAGTCATCCATATGCATCACAAATACATAGATGCATTATGACATCATCATATCACATGGAAATACACAAAAATAAATGCATCCATACACACATCCTACATCATCATGGCATATCATATAGAAATAATATTGAAAAAGAGAAGTAAATCATACATCACATTTTCATCCATACATACATCCATATCATTACATCATGATCATGTACATCACATCATAAACATCATAGCATCAACATAAATAAAAAATGCATACATCCATAACATATCATATGCCTCCATACATCCATAAAGCATGAAATAAAGAGACATCACATCATACAATGTCGCATCAAAGCCATCTCTCTCTCTCTCACACACACACACATATATATATCAAAAAGTCAAATGTCTTGATACAAATCAGAGTCAGTGTGTAATATCATCAAAATGGTATACATGAGGCTATCAAAACTCATCCAATGAATCTATATACACCAATAATCAGGTTGTACATCCAAAAAGTGTTTGTCATATGAGCCCACTATCCCTAGCTCGACCGATCACCCTAGTGAGAACCCAACAGACAATGACTGGCTAATGGGGCTCCTTAAGACACACTCAGTGCCACCCTGCTCATCTGTGAAAAATTGGGTTGTCGACGATGCTGTGGGCACTCCCTGTAATAACACATCTTGTAGTAGGAAGCCTCCTACATTTCTCTCCCAAACATTTGTGTCAGGACCATAGCTTGTCCCTATTCCTGCTATGCCACAACCTCTAACTACTTTCAATGTCTTGTCTCCTATGCCAAGGAAATATCGGCATCCTGGCATAGTTGCCTCTCATGATCTCGCTCTTCTATGATGGTCTGTAGCTCATGTCTAGCCTGGTCCCTCTCCAAGGTAACCACTTCTAGCTGAGTTGTAGCCTATTGTAACTAGTCAGTTAGTTGTTGAACCTGTGCCATCAATGTTGTGATCTACCCATCCTATGGATCAGGACCTTGTGGTGGCTACTAGGGTGGCCATTGATCCACTCATTGTACAAGGGGAGGCTCTTTATCATGTCTCTATTGATCCTCCTATTTATGCCCCTGATCCTACCCATTGTGACCATCATGTTGACCATGGGGTGGCTGTTGTTGATGACCCACTTGAGGACCCCTCTTTTGTCCTCTACCTGGAGCTCGTACAATGGCTAGATCTTTCAGCCAAATTAGAGCTTGATCCTGCCAGTATGCATCATAGACCACTGTGGTGTCGACATCCTATGGCCCGTCAAACTAAACCCATGGATGTGCAACCAACTATCTAAAATCATCTACATCAACCTAGGGGGGATTTGTTGTCACCAAGAGGTCTCTCTAGAAGTCCTCACAAACACTGCCATGCAACCATCCTATGGTGCATCTTGTACATCTCCAAACTGACGAGCTACCCAATTAGGCAAGTACCACTCTATCATCCTATGTTCATGCCCCTACATATATCTTGTCTAGCGGGTGTAGAATAGCTGCTTGTCATCATCAATCCATTCATGGGCATGAATCTAAAGCCTCTGTCGAAATACAGTCATCTCATCAATCACCTACCTCTAGTGCGGGAGACCTTTGATACCTGTGTACTGAAGCATGGTCATCGCCTTGTATCTGTACACTATGAGCTCATCACGGTCTGTATCCATTAGTGTGATAATCAACCACAAAACTGCTATGTGCTCATAGGCCTAAAAATGGAGTAAAGTAACCCCAACACCTATGTTGTGTGCACCACAATACACTAGCTTGTACATATCATGCTACAGAGATGCTAGAACCATTGGGCCCTAGGCGTAGACTATTATCTCCTCCATCATCCATGACCAAATGATGCCCCAACCCACACTGAATCCTCTAGCTCATATGTCGAGTGCCAAGACCCCTAAAATCAGTGCACCCATGAATAATGTCAAATCTAGGGAAATCCCCTCATAGAGATGCAGGTCAATCTGGTTGCTATTAATATCATACTCATCCACACCAAGCGCCTGAAAAATGGAATCACCTCCAACCTCTATGTCATACATGATCCTCTCACCATTGATAGGGATCTGTAGGATCCACCACACATCCTCGAGAGTCATTGTGGCCTCTCTAGTAGGTACATGAAATGATGAAGTCTCGCTCTGCCATTGCTCGACCAAAGCTGTCATCATCGCTAGGTGCATGCAAATAACTGGCATACGTGCAACAAACCCGAAACCAACTACTCCTAGGAAGTACATTGCATCATCAGTCAAGTCTCTCACCTGACAAAAAATATGACATCAATGCTCCTTCGAATGGAGTAGGTGAAGAACCTCTTGCACTCATCAAGCACCTCACATCAATTTTTTTGAAAAATGATGAAAAATGATAAATATAAACCTTAAAGCAAAGAAAAAGCGAGTTAGTTTTAAGGGGTAGCACTCTGTTTTTTAACAAAAGTGATGCTAAAATCAAAGGCGATGCCATTTCTCAAAGGTGGGTCAGCATTTAAGGGCGGCCCAAAACCAAAATTAACTCGCGTGATGCTCTAATGCAAAGGAAGGTTGACATTTTAAAGTGACACTATACCTATAATTGGTAGCATTTTAAAGTGCAACGCTATCCTGCAAGGGTGATGCTTCAATGGAAATAGCGATGCTAACCAGCAAGATTGATGCAATATAGTGTTTCTTTTAAGTAACACATTCAAACCCTAAAAAATGCGTACAAAACATGAAAATGAGAAAAGTTCTAATTTGCGTACTAAGGGTCTTGCATTTGGAGGACATCAATACTCACAAACTCGATCTGCGTAGTATCTAAGAAGCACACAATTTCCCATAATATCAGAGCCTAAGAGAAAAATTGCAAGAATTTTATAAATACAAGTGCACAAATGAATTGAAAATGACCTCTCCTCTCCTATTTAAGCTTGAAAATTAGGGTTTTTTAGGGGGGAAACTAGGTTTTTGAGTCCTTCTATCTATTTTTCGTGTCATAAATCTTGCTTTGACCATTTTTTAGCATCTTGAGCATATGTTCGCATCCTATAGCCTATTTTTGACAATTGAACCTTTATCGAATCTTTGTCACGAGCTCAACCAGAAATTTGAAAATTTTCACCTGACCTCTCAAGGGGGCAGTGTAGCAGTGTAATTCCTTCCACTAGGGTAGTAGTGGGGCATCCAAAAAATTAGAAAACTTTTGAATTTTGATCTTGGTAGTTTCAGTCTTTAAACTAGCATAACAGGTACATCACTTCGAAGAGGGGAAAAATATAGACACTTAAATAGTACTCATTGATATTATCTGAATCTGATTAATTATCATTTCCTCCTAAATCACTTTGGACTAACCAATTAATTGAATAATCTATATTGTTTAATTAAATTCATCACTTTCTACTATTAATCAAATAATTAAATTTATCAAATTAATTCACCTTCTTCTCACTAATGTTCATCTCATTCAATTAAATAAATCAAAGTATTTAATTAAAACCCCTATGTCCTCTCATTTGATTAAATAAATTTAATTATTTAAACAAATTTCATAAACCCCTAACCCACCTAAGTTAATTAATTTTGAATTAAGTAAACTTAAGTTATATCCTAATCTTCATTATCCATTTCTCTAGTTTTAACTTCACCTTGGTTAAATAAACCCCTAGTTTATTAACCAAGTTGCACATGAAATTCATTTCTTTTAATTACTAATTATCCTATTTTCCCTCACAAAGGCATATTCTTTGAGAATATTCCCTTAACTACCCATTTATTAACTTTCCCTCCAAAGGCTTTAAAAGCCTCTTACAAATGCCTTTAATGCCTCTTACAAGGGCATTCAATTCTTCTTACATGCCATCTTGTCTCTTACAAGGGAATGTACCTCTCTTACATCCTCACCAACATTCTCTTACACCCTCAACCATATTCATTCAATTCTCTTACATCTCCTTATATTCTCACCTACATGCCTTAAGTCATCACTTCTTTCAAAATGTGCTCACACATATCCCCATGGCTTTCATTAGTCTTATCACAAGTTTCATAAAGCTATTGCTTCCCATTTTAATCCCACATTGCTCAAATTTTCCCATTCTTCAACCCTTATTTCCTATAAATATAGGCTTTCTCTGTTCAATATGGATCTATCATCTTAGGCATTGTTACTCTACTCACTCTCATCCATCAACTACATTCTTTCCATATCATTTTAGCTTGAATCTACTATCATTTTGCATCAAAATCATCATTGTTCATCAAAGATCTTGGAGTTTATCAACTTGGGATTGGATAAGGGTCACTTTCCACATCAAAGTGACACAAATTCCCCTATGGGATGAGGTTTGAAATGTTAGGATAGGATTGCATGCTTTCATTTGCTTGTGTTTTATGCTTTGTTTCATATTTTCATTTCTTTACATGCTCAAGAATCTCATAGGGAATGATTGTTTATGCTTTCTAATGTGACTAACCTTGTTTTTTTTTTTTCTATGATTAGCTAGGTGCATATTTTCATTCACAGGTTGCACTCGATTCCATCTTGCCAACCGTTTCCAAGTTGTTAGAATTTTCACGCAGGGTCAAGTATTCTTCATGTTAGGAAGAATTCTGGGGAAGCATAAGCTTTGTGGTTGGGAAGAAAAGAGCCTGAGCCTTGTTCTTGTCTCTTGGTTTGCATATGATTGTTGGGGTTAGTGGTGGTTGGAGACTCCAGTGATTATGCTTCTTGTATATCTTTACTTGTATTGTTATACTAGATGGGAATGAGATCTTGAGTTATATTCTTGCATAAATTATATCTTGTACTCTATAATACTTGACTAGATAGTACTTCATGTGATGATGTACCTTAAATTTTTGGTACTTAATATTATGGATTAGACACTTTTACATGTGAGATATAATATGTCATTTGTATATGTTGTAG
The DNA here is from genome assembly GCA_007258455.2 of Sequoia sempervirens. Classification (NCBI taxonomy): domain Eukaryota; kingdom Viridiplantae; phylum Streptophyta; class Pinopsida; order Cupressales; family Cupressaceae; genus Sequoia; species Sequoia sempervirens. Next base: position 7,151,634 of record VDFB02274714.1, read on the forward strand.
ATGTTTCATTTCATTTCTATATTTATGTAAAAATGAGTTACTATTTATTTTCGTGAGATATTTAAGGGTTTCAAACCTTATAGTTGTATATGAAAATAGGGGGTTTTGAGCCTTCTAAGCACAACTATGAGATCTATTTCACTCTAGGAGGCACCTTGTAAAATTTATAACTTAAACCATCAAAAAATGAGAATGGATTTGTTGATTCAAAGTTTTAATACCATGTTGGAGAAACTAAAGAACTCAAAGGAGCAAGAATCTAACCAACAAGACCAAATACCCTCCACATGAGAGAGATTACAATGAAAAAATTGCTCTATTGCCAGAAAATAATTAATACAAGGTTATGAAAAAAATGTATACCAAAATAATAAAATGGCCTTGCTATGAAGGCAAGAGTCGAACCTAAATGAAAACCTAAGTCAAACCCTAAGACAAACTAGGATTGTGACAAGTGTCTTAATCATATGACTTGAAACATTAAAAAAAATTACCTAAGTAACCTTAAGAAATATGGTGCAAATAGTTTCTATAGACTTATTTGTTGGTGACCGACATTAATTTTGTTCTTTTGATCTGGAGGCTCATCAAGCCCATTCTTGAAGCTGAAATCTAGAAAAAATAAAAAATACTTAATATTAAAAGATGATGTGGCATCTTTGACTAAAATATGTGGCATCATTGATTGAAACATGTGGCATAATATTAAAAATTGATGTTGCATTTTTGTCTGAAATATGTGGCATCACTGATGGAAACATGTGGCATCTTTGACTGAAATATGTGGCATCATTGATTGAAAAATGTGGCATAATATTAAAAGATGATATGGCATTCTTTGATTGAAATATGTGGCATCACTGATTGAAACATGTTGGCTTGCTAGCCCCTCCTCCATATTAATTGCATTTAGGGAATTCCTCCCTTCTTCAGTTAGTATGGGGAAGCTTTGGCGGCAAGATTTAACTTCCTTCTTCTCAGGAAGAATGCTCAGTACTATCTATCGTTCATTCCCAAGACAAGAATTTGGAGGATAACGGCTCTTTGTTTGTCTCCAATTTGGAAAACATTCTTTTTTACTCGGGAAAGACTCACTTATTTATCAACATTTCTATATTTGAAATTGGCTGAGATATTTGCATCATCGTCTCATTTACACTACTATTGGTACTTGAGACCTGTGTGAATGTCTTTGTCACATGTTTTTTTACATAATTTCTGGATGTTGTTGGGTGTACGTGGGCTGCCATCTTTCCTTGGGATCTTACACCTTGCGGATCTTATGATCCTCATTTCTTCTCATTGCATCAATGTTGTAGTGGCGGGGTACGGTGTGATTTTCAAAGATTATATTTGGGGACATTTGGCATGGTTATATCATCGACACATTAAAATGGACTTCTTTGATTATTGTACACCAGTTGGTGTAGTAATCTTTCAATGACATTAATTTCTTTCCTTGCACTGTATTCCTTCCTGCGTTCAATGGTCTTTTTATATGCCATTTTTGGTCCTCTGTCCTCATAATTTCCTTGTTTCTTGTCAAAGTCACAATGCATAATTCTTTCAAAGTGGTGGTTCTATCAAGATATCATGAGCTCTGAGATGCAAGACCATTCTACACAAATAAACTAAGCTGAACTTGCATCATAGAATGAAAGCCTGTGGATGAGGCAATTCAAATGGTCTTGGGGAATGATTGGTTAGAATTTCACTCCATGTCACTCCCGCACAAGGTAGCTTCTTGACTTGTTTCAAATTTAATGGATGTCTTGTGGTGTGGTGAGATGGTAAAATTTTTAACCGACTCTTATATATTGCCTCATTTTTTTCCTCTCTTTATTGCGTAATGCCCTTGAGGATTATGATTTATTAAATGGCTCTAATCTTGTTGGAGGTGTTCTTTATCGGCAATTCATTTTATCTGACCATTCCATATCGGCTCTTTTGAGCTCGATGGCCCATGGATTGCTTGACGACTAATCTTATGATTTTATCAAAAACTTGCATGGTCTTAAACCCAGGCTGGGTCATACTATTTCAAATATGCTTTTGGACCTTTTTGATGCAGTGCAGTTTCTTATCTTCCATGCTTTGGTGGAACCTCATTCCACTCTTTATTTTCCTCTACTGACCGACTTGGAATCATCCAAGGAAAGTGGGATTTACTCTTAAATCCGGTTTGGCATCTCTTATACTTCATTTTGCTTGGAATTTTCCTATGATGGGGTTTTGTTTCAGCACTAGTTGGTGAATTTTGGGATGCAGGTTTTGTTACTCGAGCTTGGTCACTTCATTTGCTTATCTATATGGCTTGTTTCTCAGCTCTATGTTACTTGAGCAGGGTCATTTATGTTGTTCATCTTCATGGATCATTTGCTCAGCCCTAGGAGACTGGATTTTGCTTATTTCATCTCTATCATCGGGTTTTCGCCACCTTTCTTGCCTAGTGGGCTTGGCTTCTACACTATAGCTACCTAGTTCTCTTGTTTTGCTGCTTATCTTGTTTGTCAGCTTGGTTCTTTCGTTTTGACACTCTAGTTTGTGGGGTTCTGGTTTCCTTCTCTTATGATGTAATTTTGTTCTCTTGAGTATAATTTTGACAGCATATGAAATATAATGTATTTCTTGAATTCCTGATGAGGGATTGTTTTTTATTAACGATAAACAGTTTTTGAAGGGTACCTGATGAGGGATTGTTCACTTGTATTGGTACAAGGATTTTTTTGCAATCCCTCTTGCACACTTATCTTTTGTATATGCTCATTATGGAAAAAATTTGCTCTTCTTTGCCATATCGTTCTTATGTAACTCTCTTTGTAATCTTCCTTTTCAGCAATAAAGTTTTGTGGCTATGCCACTTTTATTAAAAAACAAAAAAAACAAATATATATATGGTGCAAATAGTTCCTAAAGTGAAACTAGTTAGGTAATGTACCTTTTTCACACCAATACCCTAAAGGATGTAAGATAAGTTAGGTTCACCAAATATAAAAGAATAAAATGAATTCCTTAACCAAAATTAGGCTACTATAAATATAAAAAGTAATACAATCCAATTATCCTAATTTAATCTTGTGACAAATAATATGACAAAAAATAAAATTTAAAAAATAAGAGTAAAAGTATTTAGTTGATTTTGGTAATCAAATAAATAGCTATCCATTATTTTGATCATAGATTTAAGGTATAAACCAAAATCACTTTGTCTTAAGAGTATTATAATTAGGTATCAGTTCTGCGGGTGGTGGCCAATTCATTTTTCGTCACTTGCTCTTTATTGGTTTGGGGATTGCCACCTGTTTACGTCCTCCCCTCCCCACTTCCTAATGCTCATCAAGTTTCGCTCTTCCTTGCTGGCAGTCATTTGAAAAATGGGGGTCCCTCTCTTTGTCACAGATGTTTCCTACATGTCTTTGGAATGTGCCATTATTATCTCCTTTTCAAAATTCTGATAGTGTTTTCTGATACTCTTAGAGGTTATGAAGATCTTGACGCCCCTTATCTGCCCGTGCGGATTTCTCTCTAGCCATCCACAATGGTTGTTCGGGCTGACGACATTATTTATAGTTATGATCTTGCAAAAAAATTATATTAAATTGCATTGAATATGCCACTTTGGGATTGTGCCCGACCAGTCTTCCAGTGGTTGTCACCTGTATAGATTCATGTTTCCACCTCTATTCGCTCATGTGAATGCTTGTCACGCTGACAGATAGTGGTGGACGGTTGTACGGGGGCTCCCGAAACTCCAGATTTGGGGCATATTTTTGGCATTTCAGCATATTTGGTTCTGCCTAATTGGGAAGTAGTGACATCTTGCCTTCATTCTCACATTGGCAGATGATAGTGTTTTTTATAACTTATCTTTGATTTGACACTTTCTACTTAAATCATCTGATCGGAGGCACCTAGCATTCTCTCTACCAGGTTATTGGGACCTCCCTTGGTTGGAATTAATGGTGCCTTCGCACCGTTCCATGGTAAAATGAATTGCTAAGCTATTTACTTTTGATTTGTGCGAATGCCTCCTGCATTCTCATGGGATCATTTCGTCATATATTAAAATGCACTTCTAGATGCTTCAATTTCACAAGTCACTGGTTTTCTTTCTATGTTCAATATGGAGGACTCTTTCCGTGTTTATGTCCCTGCCAGGGTGCATGAAATTAGAGAAAATTCTCCCTTTACACTGAAGAAACTGCATCGGACCTTTGCAATTGAGTGCAATCAAGTTGGTGATGCCATCTTCACGATGTTGGGATGGGATTGGCTTGATTTCCATGCCATGGCTCTGCCTAATGAGGTAGCTTCAAGATTTGTGTCCAATTTAATGGACGTTCTTTGGTCTGTGGAAATGGTGAAATATATTGCAGGCACATATCTTTTACCCCACATCTATCCTATATCCTCTCTACAACCGGCTTTGGAAAAATATGATATTTTGCAGGGTACTAACATGGTTGGGGGTGTCTTCTGTCGCCAACATTTTCTTGCAGATAGACATCTCTCCTCTCTCTTGAGCTCGATGGCTCATGGGATAATTGATTACTACCCCTGTGAATTTAATTACAGGTTAAGGAGGTTGCACTCTCATTTAGGCAACTCTGTTTGTGACATACTTTAGAATTTATATGATGCGTTCAGGTTTCTTATTCATCATGCTCTAATGGAACCCCATGTTGAGCCTTTTTTCCCACCCCCATTTGACTTGGCTTCTTCAAAAGAAAGTTGCTCTTAATTTGGATCATTTTGACCCTCTTTTTCGCAAGCATTTTTTAACACATCTGGTGCTTACTCTTTTGTTGGTTTTCATAGCTATCTGATTTGTGGTTTCAATGTTATCTTTTGCTCGATTCTTCTCTCGTCGTTTGTGACTATTTTTATGGATTCATGGCATCCTTCTTCAGCTAATGGGTGCTCGCATCTTCATGGTCTAACTCATGGTGTTTGCATGTACACCTCTGCTTCATCTTTTGTCATGTCCATCTTATGTTCCTGAATCTTAAATTACTTCTTCTTCCAAAATAGCATGTTTTGATTTCCTCCTTTCTGTAGAACAAAATGAGGCTAGTCTTGAAGGATTCCTTTAATTCTACATCTTTTGAGTAATACTATCTTTCTTGTAATCCTCTCTTGAAGAGCTACAACTCTCGGCAATGTAAACCTTTTATTATTATTAATAAAGTTCAGTGGTTTTACCACTTTTATTATAAAAAAAGAGTACTATAATTAGAATGAATTTATTTTTAAAATTTAGCTAGGGTTAATTTTGTAATTTTTAAAGTGAACTAGATCATACCCATGAGTGTGAATCTAAACCTTACATGTAGATTTGAATTATGTACATGTAAAAGATCATTAGAGTTTGTCATCAAGGTTTTGCTTGTATTTGTGTATATAACCTTTGTCTGAATGGTGTGGAGTTGATAGACACCATTTTGGAGTTTACCAGACAAGGAATTTTCTTCTTTGGATGAAGCCTTGAATAGACTAATATAATTACTTGAAACAAAGATCAAAGGTAGTAAGAAATCATGAAATATGACCTAAAGTGTTCATGTCATGTTCTTATGATGATGTAATGTAGATGAAGATCTTTAATGATATTTGAATGTGTAATAATGAGTTGGGGTTTTTAATTTATAAAATACCCTCATGTGTAATTCAAAATATTTTTTTTACTTTAATCAACTCATTAATATTGAATGGATGTAAACACTTGAACCCAAATTTAAAATTTTAAAATAACTAGGGCTATTTTCATAAATCATGGAATTAAACTAGAAACTATAAATCTAAACTAGGATATTGGATGGATAAAATGAGGGTTGAGTTTAGACTCTAGAATGAGTGGAGATGATATCAAGATTGAATCAAATCATTTACCAACTTCTAGAAAAAATATAATATTTTATAATCTAGTCATTGAATTAGAGTCTTGAACAAGTGAAAGTAAATGCAAATTCAAATGAACAAGTGTAAGGTGTGAAATTTTCACCATTATAGAGATATGATCAATCTTTAAGATAAAATTAATGCAATATCCAAGAACTTCCACAAAATGAATGTGTACATAAAATACCAAAAACTATCATGAAAATGTATAAAATGCACAAAGAAACTCCTTATATATGTAGACCAAGAAGGAAGTAGGAAGGTGAAAATGAAACACAAAATAACCCTCCAAGAGGTGTGACAAATGTAGAACACATGGGGAAAGTATTAGATCATGTGTGATATGCTTATGAGGTGTGACAACTAAACCACTAGGTGAACTTAAGCTAGTGTGAATAGATCTACTAGGTCTAGGAACTAGATAAAGTTAAAATAGATGTGTAATACTCATTTTCCACTAACACCCCCCTTAAGTGATACTTAACAATGAAATCACTAAAAAATTATTCCCAACAATATGGCATGATAAGGTAGTCATGTATAAAATAAAAGTCTCTTGTAAACAAAATCAAGGAGAAAACCTTGTGGAAAAAAAATCCTTTAAAAAAATAAATACAAAAGGACTCAAGGCCCCCCAAGGACAACTTCCTTCACCCCAATAATATGTCACAACTCAAGATAGTGAGGCGATGCTAAAGGTTTAATGGATTTCAACAACCTCTTGAGTAGAAAAATACTCTAACGAGAGAATACCATCATGGATAAACTATCAAATAAAATGCATGTATATCTTTATGTGCTTTATCCTCTAATGCTCCAATTGGTTGCATGAAATATTAATGGCACTTTGTTTATCCTAGGATGATGAGGTGGTAGACTAAACTCTATCACAAGTCATTTAGCCATAGAACCTCATGGCTAGAAAGATCTACATCTTGATACTAAAACTTAGTGGATGATAATATGATAGAAGTTTGATTCTCACAAGACCATGCAACTAGACTAGAACCAAAGAATAAAAAACTCAAAATTGGACTTCCATGAGTCAATATCACCTGCCCAATATGATTCAATGAAGCCTACTATCTATGAAGCTCTTATTGTGTAGTGAATGCCAGAATGTGTGGTGCCCTAAATATACCTCAGAATATGTTTAGATACCTTCCAATGACTCTCATAAGGGTCATGTGAAAAGGAGCCAAGCCCAATAGGGAAGGTGATATTAGGATGAGTGTATGTCAAATACAAAAGAATACTAACTAATTGTTTGTATAAAGTTGCATCAACAAGCTATACGTTGTGCTAATGGTGCTCAAAGTGACACCAAATTGAAATAGTGTAGGAGCATGCTTACAATTATCCACATGGCTAAACTTTCAAAGAAATTCAATGACATAATTTTTCTATTATACAAAGATACCCTCAATAGATTGTAGAACTTGAAGACCAACAGAGTAAAGCAAAATCACAAGATCAATTATATATCAAAGTGCACCATAAAACTATGATGAATATCCTGAAGCATGGATGAGGAGATACCAATCATAATCAAATCATCTAAATACAAGACTAGTATCTAAATCTCATCTCCATGTCTTTGAAAGTACGCTATATGATTGAGTGGTAATAAGTGAAACTAGATATGGCCGAGAAACCATCAATATTCTCATACCAAGACCTAGGGCTTATTTGATACCATATATATGAACATGAAAGCCCTTTAAAAAAGTGAAGATTCATGCATGAATATTGGAGACTTTGCTCCACATAGATCTCTTCATGAAGATCACAATGCAATAAAACACACTTCACATCCATCTAAAAAACTTACAACCTCTGAGGTGCAGTAATGGAAAGTACAAGGTAAGGGTGAAAGCACAAACCCGTGTCACACTTTCGGTCAACTAAATAGTTATGAGTAAAAAAAAATTGACCTAAACAGTTTTGATCAAAATAGTTTCACCCAAAACCATGTGGCCTATACGTGGAACAAAGAGTTTTGGGTGAAACCTATTCACATGAAACTCAAAATTTTGAATTTTTCACTTTGGCACTTTGAAATTTGACTCATTTTATGTGTAGGGTTTTGATAGAAAGGGTTTTGGTTGAAACCCTTTTGACCGAAACCCTTTCTAGTGAAACTGTTGTTGAAAGAATGAAGAAGGTTGTCATTAATGAGTTGTCATTGATGTCAACACTACATGAAGAATGTCAAAATAGTATAAAGGATGATTGTAGAAGAGTTATTATGCAAGAGGGTTTGATCCACACACCAAAACAGTCAAGTACTTTTGCTAAGTGTCTACACTGGTAGATTCAAAACACAAAGCCAATGGTAATTTGGTCTGCATTTCCTCTGTTGGTGTTCCAAATATCAACAGATCAATTGAATCCTAAAGACTTATCCAATGTCTTATACTCAGAGTCAAAGGCTGATTTGGCCAACTGCCAAGATTCAGTCAAAGAATGAGATCTTCTACACTTCTGGCTCTGCAGAACCAAGGTGGGTCAACCTATACAATTCCCAAAACTTAATACACTTACTCACAAACATTGCTTTTTATAGCAGATATATCTCAATAAAAATACACCAAGAAAGTACTGACAAGGTCAAATCTGGCTAAACTCTGGGTATATCAACATTTAATCAACAATTGGGAAGCAAGACTCAACACCAAACAATAGGGATTTAAAATGATTTTGAATTTAAACTTGTTTCTGAGATGAATCAAGCTGAACAATAGACCAGTGCCAAATTCTGGGTCATGGAGTCAAATGCATAAAGAGAATTCATCAACAAACAACCTTCAACCAGTGGATTTAAATTGTTAATGCATTGCATCAATAGATCCTTTTCTGTTATCAATCAAATTATGCTTATCAGATTCAACCTACACACTTCAAACACAATTACCTACTCAAAGCATTTTAACCATTTCATTGAAATAGAACAATAAACAAACAAAACAATCTCATGAAATTTGAGATGAAGAACTCAAAGATACTCTGTATTATTGAATTCATATGATTAAACTGTACAAGTTTGGAGACAATTTGAAGAAATTCATGAATGTGGAAACACTTTGAAGACATTCATGATTTATCTACACAAACTAGTTAATATTTGCTCATAAACTCTGAATTTACAACTTACAGACTCAGACTATAACTCATAACTCAACATTTTCTATCTACCCAGCCCCATACAAGAATTCAGAACCTTAGAACAATGAGAGAAGAAGAGAAGAAAATAGAAAAAAGGAAAGCTCCAGAAGAATGATCTATAGATGTCATCTGGTAGCTCCATTCTCGTTGATTCACAAACTTGCAAAGCTTCTCTCATCTCTCTTCCTTGCAACCAATTTTTCCTTTACTGTTAGTTGCCAAGCAACTAAAAATTAGCCCATGTGAGGAATTCACTCTCAAATTCACCTACAACTGTGTGGAAAATATCCTTTATTCATGAAAACTCCCGTGGAAGTTCCACATTTCTATTCATTTTATTTGAAGCACTTTATGTTACTTTAACAAAGTAAACAATTCTCCTTTGCACTTTTAAAATACTTTCCTTTGTATTAGAAGCATAACTTTTAATATATCATTGGGCCCCAAAACATTCACCTGGGCCATTCATTTTCACATGCCATTTCATTTGAAAGACAATATTCGTGCAAAACATTTACCCAGCTCCCTGTTTTGCTGCATATAATATGTCTTTAAATAAAGTGAATAAATTCACTTTGCTGGCAATAGAAATATTTTACTAGTGTTGTTTTATATTTTCACCTGGCTTTTTAAAATATTCTTCCCCATTAGAAATAAAACAATTTAAAACCACATGGGGAGAATTTAGCACCTATCATAGTACATTTGAAATATTTTGCATTTTACATTTTATTTCACTTTATCAAAGTGAAAACCCCCTTTTCAAAACTTATCGGGAAAATGGAAATTTTACCTTCCTGGGCTCACCTTGTATTTAACATTCGTGCCCTTCAAATATAAGATCATCAGGAAAATAAAAACTTCATAAGTTTTTCTTATATTAAAAATCAAAATGAAACATTTAAATCATAGGCCCCCTTTAAAAATGTCAACCTGTGCACCATGGATTTCATCTGCTTGCATTTATTTTTATTGGGCCCATACATGTCACGTGTTGCATTTTGCTCATCTCGTGAGAATTAGAGAGTGGGAATTTTCCACCCGCGAGCCAATAGGGAAGGGTGAAAATCTATTTAATATTTCCCTCACAAACTATAATCGGGCCAACAATAAACCATACTCATCCCTTTGTTGGTTGTCGGGTCCACCTACTACATGTTCCATTTTCACCAATCCCGCATGAATTAAATGGTGCACACTTTAGACTCGCGAACTAGCGAGGGACGAATGAGATTTGGTTGCATTTAGCATTCATCTCAAGTAATTGATCTTGTTTTCTCTCCTCTATTGTCCTAATTTGTTTTGTTCATTCCTCTCAAGCTTTGTATCTCTTCCATGGCTATGGCAGCAACTTCCTCATTGTGCTTTGATGGATGTTTACACTGTTCTTTTAATGTGGCTTCTTTCAAACACATGTGCTTGCAAGCTTTTAAAACCTTCAATGGATTCATTGTACGCCCTATTCGTGGACCTTCCTTCATTCTATATTCATCTAAGATTTATCACAGCAACATCGAAGTGGCCCTTCTTTGACATCATGGTGGCTGCCCCATCACATTGGCTTGGATGTTACTAAATTTGTTACAACAGATCCTCTCCATGTCTATCATACAAACTAGCTGATATTTGCTCATAAAATCTGAATTTATAGCTTACAGACTCAAACTATAACTCATAACTCAACATTTTCTATCTATCCAACCCCATACAAGAATTCAAAACCCTAGAACAATGAGAGAAGAAGAGAAGAAAATAGAAAAAAGGAAATCTCTAGAAGAATGATCTGTACATGCTATCTAGCAGCTCCATTCCCGTTGATTCACAAACTTGCAAAGTTTCTCTCATCTCTCTTCCTTGCAACCAATTTTTCCTTTACTGTTAGTTTCCAAGCAACTAAAAATTAGCCCATGTGAGGAATTCACTCTCAAATTCACCAGTAGCTGTGTGGAAAATATCCTCTATTCATGAAAAATCTCGTGGAAGATTCACATTTCTGTTCATTTTATTTGCAGCGCTTTATTTTACTTTAACAAAGTAAACTATTCTCCTTTACACTTTTAAAATACTTGCCTTTGTATTAGAAGCATAACTTTTAATAAATCATTGGGCCCCAAAACATTCACCTAGGCCATTCATCTTCACGTGCCATTTCATTTGAAAGACAATATCCATACAAAACATTTACCCAACTCCTTGATTTGCTGCATATAATATTTGTCTTTTAAAGTGAATAAATTCACTTTGCTGCTAATAGAAATATTTTACCAATGTTGTTTTATATTTTCACCTGGGCTTTTAAAATATTCTTCCCCATTAGAAATAAAATAATTTAAAACTGCATGGGGAGAATTTAGCACCTATCACAATACATTTGAAATATTTTGCTTTTTATATTTTATTTCACTTTATCAAAGTGAAAACCCCATTTTAAAAACTTATTAGGAAAATGGAAATTTTACCTTCCTAGGCCCACCTTGTATTTAACATTTGTGCCCTTCAAATATAAGATCATTAGGCAAATAAAAATTTTAGAAGTTTTGCTTATATTAAAAATAAAAATGAAAAATTTAAATCATAGGCCCCCTTTAAAAATCTCAACCCATGCACAATGGATTTCATCTGCTTGCATTTATTTTTATTGTGCCCATACATGTCACGTGTTGCATTCTCGCTCATCTCGCGAGAATTAGAGAGCAAGCATTTTCCACCTGCGAGCCATCGGGGAAGGGTGAAAATTTGTTGAATATTTCCTTCACAAACTATAATCGAGCCAACAATAAACCATACTATGTCTTTGTTGGTTGTCGGGCCCACCTACTGTGTTCCATTTTCACCAATCCTGCATGAATTAAATGGTGCACACTTTAGACCCGCGAACTAGTGAGGGACATATGAGATTTGGCTGCATTTAGCATTCATCTCCAGTCTTTGATCTTGTTTGGTCTCCTTTGTTTCCCTAATTTGCTTTGTTCATTCCTCTCAAGCTCTGTATCTCTTCCATGGTTGTGGTGGTAGCTTCCTCATTGTGCTTTGATGGATGTTTACACTGTGCTTTTAATGCGGCTTCTTTCAAACACATGTGCTTGCAAGCTTTTAAAACCTTCAATGGATTCATTGTACATCGTATTCATGGTATTCCTTGAAGACCTTCCTTCGTTCTATATTCATCTAATATTTCTCACAACATCGAAGTGGCCCCTTTTTGACATCACAGTGGCTGCCCCATCGCATTGGCTTGGAAGTTACTAAAGTCGTTTCAACAGATCCTCTCCATGTCTGTTGCACTTCTGTTGGTGACTAGAAAAACTTCCGTTTGAATTCTTTGAATCTCTTGCAAATCAGCGTGCCCCTTGATGTTGGTATGTGGCTCCATTTTGCAGCTGTGAGAGTGGTTGATTTTATTAAACTTCATGAGTCTCCTTTTAAATAGCAATGGCATCCCTCATTGTGTTTGCACGGGCTTCATTGAAGTTTCTAAAGCATTTCCAATACTTCCACCTTGATGGTCGTCCATGCCTTCATCTACTTCAAAGCTTTTAAAGCCTTTTTCAACAGTCATTTTGTATGCTATGTCAGGGCCTTATTTTTCTTAGAGCTCACTTTGCATTTGCTTGGTGTTTCTAAGCACTTTTCAACATATCTTTTTGGTGTGTTTTCCTCTAGCTTTTGATGGTTGTCCATTGGATGTGTGAAAGTTTGTTTAATAATTTTCAATAAAACCAGTTAGTGCTTTGTGTATACAGCCAATGCATTATTTTGTATTTTCCAAAGAGTCTCTAAATCTTCTCAACAAATGCATTTTGTGCTTTGTGCAACCATGGCACTCCACTCTGTCTTCTATGCGTAGAAAATCATGTGCATTATGTTTGTTTTGTTTTTAGTTTCTAAAGTCCTTTTTAACAAATGCATTTTGTATCATGCGTGTGTGGGGTCCCCTGAGACCATGTTTGACTATGGCATCCCCTTTCAACAGTATTTATTTGAAAGTTTCTAAAGCTTTTTCCCATTTTTTGCATGAGCTGTGGCACCTTGAAAAGATGCGTTCATTGCTTGATCCATTCACAACATTTTGCAAATGTATTTTATTGACCTCCTTCTTCAAAAAACATGGTAGAGCCCCTTTTAAATGCATTTTCTATAAACTTTCTAAAGTCTTTTCATAAATTCATTTAGCTCATACTCTGCAACTCATCATATCTTGTATCTTTTGGTGTTCATTCATCTATTGTGGTGGTCGCTTGCATTGTCAATCTCATTTCCTATTTTTTACACCTCTGCAATATGCACTGTTACATTGCCTCTTTCTTTACCATGGGCTCATATTTACTTGAAATTTTTTAGAAAAATTTACAACAAATTCATTTTGTGTAGTATACAACAATCTTGGTGTTTTCAAACTCATGCTATTTTAGGGATTCCTTTGATCTTAGATCACTTCAGAATGCTCTTCCAATGAGTATCCATGATAGTTATTTAATATGCTTAATTGCATTCCTTCAATTATTGGGGATAAGAATAGGCTCAAGCCCATTCTGCTTAGCTTCATGAATATCAATGCCTTTTGGAATTACTCAGCCAATCAAGCCATTTTACATGTGTATGCTTCCACAATTCAATAGCATACTGAATCAGAACATTCACAACTATAAAAATGAATCCTCCACCCTATATGCTTTGATAGATGCCCACAACAACAAAAGCAGTCATACAAATGCTTTGTAATTCATTTTGTTACAAATAGATTGTTGTCCTCATTTGTAACATTTCAACATTTACAGCCCCAAAGCAATGTAAAGCATGTCAGGTCCACATGTGGGCCCGACTAAAACAAATTCATTTTCAAACAAATTTTAGGTTCAATTGACTCAACACTGCCTTTTGAATGCTTCAGAGATGAAGATTTGAAATGGGTTTTTAATAAAACTTGTTTTCTAACCTTTTGCAAAATGGTGAAAACTGGCCAAGTTGGCTCTAGAATTTCCTTTGAAAACTGATCAAATGACCTCCTAGAATCATAAGAGCTTACAAGCATGCAAAAATTAGTCCCGAGAATGGAGTGCAACAAATAGCTCAGCAAAAGGAGTGACAAGGTGAAAGATATTAATCAGCAAAGTTGCCTACTCAGACTTTTTGCAACTGTGCTTGTTTAGAAACCAATTATAACTGGTCAAATCACCTCATTGGAAAAATACCAAATCAACTCCTAGCTAGCTTCCACCAGACACAGTAGATCATTTTGGCACAGTGAACATGTGTGCAAGAGGGATTTGCTTGAATCATCGTTGATCAAAAGATATTGAAGGTCAATGTTGACCTCTCAGAAAGGTTTCAGAAAATGTAGGTGCAAAACTGAACAAATTATGCTTGGTTTTGATCTATTAAAAATAGAAAATCAACTCATAAAGCTCTGAGACCTAACATGTGAGATCATCTATACATAAAGGTTTCAGAAAATGCAGGTGCAAAACTGAACAAATTGCGCTTGGTTTTGATCTATTAAAAATAGCAAATCAACTCATAAAACTTTGAGACCTAACATGTGAGCTCATCTATACATGGATAATGTAGAGCAACAATTGGTTTGACTTGACAGTCATCTAGTTGAAAAATGCAAGCTCAAACGGGAGGCTACTTTGCAAAACTGAAAGTTTGCAAGTAGTAGAAAAGTGCCAAAACCCTCCAGCTTCGTTTTTTGGAACCCTACCAAAACTCATCGTGGGAAGCTAAAAATTGGCATACCTACTCACATAGGACACATGAGTGAGCTTGCAAATGGGTTTTTCTTGAAAATCAACTGGATCTAAAATATAACCCTCCAAAGTGGGTCACTTAGGCAGATTCTTCAGGTGCACTTCTGAAAGTGCATAGGAAAAATTTTGAAATGGGCATCTCAAATTTACAAAATTTGAGAGTTCCATCAGTGGCTCTGACTGGGGATGTATGCCCCCTGTGGGCATAGCAAGATTCTAGATCTCTAGGGAGTAGAACAAATACTAAGTCCATCAGGTGTCCTCAAACTACTCCTTTATTCATTCTTTTTCAACTTCATCTGGTGACCCCGGGCCACCAAATGAAAAATGGGAATCAGTTCTTACCTCTGTCAAACACAATTTTGTAAAAAGAGTTGATCTCCCTCAACTCATTCTTGCCTCTATCAAACCACAGCAACATAGGTAACTGCACTTCTGCAAACACAAGTATTAAGTTGCCTTTGTGCAAGTGCAAACTTGTTCTTTGTTCAACTTTGTCACCAAGCGGCAACCATATTACATATGTCACATCACTGCCACTCTCTTCATTTTCCGATTTTGCATCAAGTGGTAGCATTTGAATATGGTGATCAAAACCATATGAAAGCACAGTCTGGTCACAGTTATCCACCTGATTAAGCATGTTGGTACCTCTCAATAGGCAATCATATACAACATCATCATCATGTTCATAGTCACTATGCATCTAAAATTTAAGCACACTCTCAAGATGTATATTATCATGTGGCAAGAGTTTATCATATTCATCATTTAAACCATTTGCAAGCTGAAAACAACCTCTTTCAATGTCTTGCACATTACCACATTTTTTGAAAAATCCTTCCAACTGACAAAAATAACACTCACATTCTGCCTTGTGGCTAGAACTATTGGGCTCAATCTAATTACTAGTTTGCATATCAAAATTTAAACCATCACAAGAACTTACCAAAAGATCTGGCTCATCACGCAAACCATCTTTGAGTGTATGTGGAGAGATACACTCATGTATTGGCACACTCTGTAACTGTTCTTCATCATGCTGGTATTGAGAATCATCAGATATTTTTGACTCATCATCATCTGTAGCCATTTGGTCATATTCTGAACATAATATATCAATCTTTTCAATATCACAAGCTTGCTCAACAATAAGCAATTTTGGTTCAGAAGCATAATCTAATTTCTCACTAAAATCAATACCCATATTCACATGAAAAGACTTGTGCCTAGGCTCGTTCAAGTCAGCAAACAAAGACTTGTCCAAATCTGCATTACAATCTTCAAAACTTGGCTCATTGGAGGTAAAAACCTCATGGTTATCTACTACTTCAAACTCATCAAAAAAAAATTATGAGTTTGTATCAACATACACACTATCATACTAGTCATACAATGCATCATTTTCATCACATGGTTGCTTGTCTTCATCCACATCATTATCATACTGATTAGCTAGTTCATCATTGGAAAGGGAATCAAAGACGTGCATCATACCTTGCATCTTGAAGATCATCATCATTGTCAAAGTCAATGTGAGAAGCACACAACAATTGAGAGTTGTTCGAGCATGTGTACATTTCTGATATTCTGTGGTCAACAAATCTAAAATTTGTTCACAGCTCAATAGATCATTACTCTGATCTATCCTCTCAACCACTTCCTCTTCTTGACCTTCACTTGAATTGGATGCATTATCAAATTGCAAATCAGGGTATCCCATGATGTCTTTATCATCATCAAAGTCTGAGAACTTAATGGGCTGATCATAAACAGGATCTCCCCAATCATAGGAGATCGGATTACTAACAACATTGTCAGAAGCATGGTCACACTTTGTCATAGAGAACAGATTGTCCATTTCTTCCTTCTTACTCACTTTTGGGTTGTCATAACAACAATCCACATCCTTTTGCATTGTAGCATTAGACTAGGTGTCTTCATTGAGCTTGTCATTTTCATCCTCTTGAGGGTAGACACAAACATCTTCTCTATCAAACTGAAAACCATCAATGGTTTCTTCATTACAGCTACCTATAGATGATCTTGTAAACTGAAATTCATTGCATACTTCTTCATTTGCAGCTGATAAGCTGGCATCCTTAAGAGCATTCCCTGAATTAGCAAATTCCTTTGTCTCATCATGGAGACTTGCATCAAAGCTACATTCAACATATGTAGATTTGACTTGATCAATTATAACATCACATTGTTGATTGCGCATATCCTTTGAAAAAAGTAAATCCAATTCATATCCCTCTTCATGTTCTTGGGAGCCTTCAGAAGTATGGTCATCATTTTCATTTGCTACAAAATCTTTGCTCTCCATTTGTGCATTCTCAGAACAGATGGAAGAGACTTCAAATGTCTCATTTCTCTCATCATATCTTTCATCCTCATGGCTGCAATTTTCAGCTGGGTACATTTCCTTTGTATGTTGTTCAAAGACAACTTTCTCATCACTTGATGATGCATTCTTCTTATCTTCTACCTTCTCAACTATGCACTTGTCTGAAGAGCTCTGATCATTCACATTCACACAGCTGATGATTTCATCAGCATGTTTGCCCATAATTGAAAACAACAATCTCTACACATATTCATTCCTTTTCTTCTCCAATTTATCTAAAACTGTGTAATCCATCTGCATATTGGAGATTCTAAACTCTTTTAACAATGCACTAGATCCTTCCTTATAGGCTTCAAAATACATATGGATACAATTTGGAGTACTAGGTTTGAAACTTTCTGGGATTAGTGACAAGGCAGCAACAAATCTATGATTGAAATTAACACTTGACTCTTCATCATGTTTCTTGATTCGCTTTAACCTCATGACAAGGTCAGGGGGCTCCCTTATGAATTCTTCTCTATAAGAATTCACTAATTCATCCCATCAAGGAAATGACTTCTCAGAAAAACTCAAGTACCAATCCCGAGCTCTAGCTTCAAGGGATCTGACAAAAATTCTCATCCACATATCCTGAAATCCAAATGATTGTTTCTCCATGAAGCTAGAAAAACTTTTGACATGTGTATCTCCTTATAGACTTGAGTGGGCATACTTTCAATTTTGTAATCAACCCATGAAAAATCTAACTGAGCATACAATGGATCAAAGGAATTGACAAAAGGTCCAACAACTTTGCAAGTAGACACAGTATGATTTTCTTTTGACCGGGCTTGTTGAAACATCCAGTGCCTTTCATCCATTTCTCTAAGTCCTCTTTCAAATACAGCTTTCCACTCTGGCCTTACCTTAGACTTGTGCACTCTTGGATTCTTGCACTTTGGGGTATAAAATGTTTGAGGATGATAAAACTTCTGACACTTCTTGATAGGGTGTCTTAAAGTATCTATAGGTATGGCTACTTTATGATCCATGGATATTTGCAAATCAAGGCTCAACTAATTCTACATAATGACAACCATGACACAATGATGGACCACTATGACAATTATTGACATAATGACAACCTAGACTTGAAATATATGACAATGCAAATGGATGGAAATCCCTAAGATGTACAAAAGCATTCTAACCATCCACACTAGTAGATATTTGAGCACTAGACCAAATTCTTTCAATGGATCTAAAATTACATTTAATAGATCTAGCAAATGGAAGTGTGCAAACTTAAATTTACTATCCTTTCCCTCTATCAGTTCTAAATCACTAAATAGGGAACCAAAAATTTTCCTAGAAAGTTCAAGTATGGTTTTCATACAAGAGTTTCTTGAAAACTAAAATGAAGAATACCTAGAGATGTTGCAGCTGCTACAAATTGTTTTGGAAATATTGTAGATCGAGAACTTTTCTTCAAATCTTCAATAGGTTCTTCTGAAAAAGTCGCCACCTCTCTTTGTAGAGGACTGAACTTCAAATAGCATGAAGTTCTTTCACATGTAAATTCATTTCTGAGTTGCTTCCACTAGTAGAGCACCACAGATCATGAAATCCTTAGGTTCACTACAAAAAATTCTTCCCCAGGTTTGAATGCCTCCAATATTTGAACCAAATTCAGAAAAGAAAATGATAATATGACTATGTAACTAAGTAGTCTACACTTGGAGGTTCAAATTTATCCCCAACAAAGTCACCATTTTGTTGGTGTTCCAAATATACACAGATCAATTGAATCCTAAAGACTTATCTAATGTCTTATGCTCAGACTCAAAGGTTGATTTGGCCAAATGACAAGATTCGGTCAAAGACTGAGATCTTCTGCACTTCTGGCTCTGCAGAACCAAGGTGGGTCAACCTATGCAATGCCCAAAACTTAATACACTTACTCACAGACATTTCTTTTTATAGTAGATATATCCCAATGTAAATACACCAAGAATTTACTGACAATGTCAAATCTGGCTAAACTCTGGGTATATAAACACTTAATCAACAATTGGGAAGCGAGACTCAAAACCAAACAATAGGGATTTTAAATGATTTTAAATTTAAACTTGTTTATGAGATGAATCAAGCTGAACAATAGACTAGTGCCTAATTTTAGGTCATGGAGTCAAATGCATAAAGAGAATTCATCAACAAACAACCTTCAACCAGTGGATTTAAATTGTTAATGCATTGCATCAATAGATCCTTTTCTGTTATCAATCAAATTCTGCTTATCAGATCCAACTTGCACACTTCAATCACAATTACCTTCTCAAAGCATTTTAACCATTTCATTGAAATAGAACAATAAACAGACAAAACAATCTCATGAAATTTGAGATGAAGAAATCAAAGATACTCTGTATTATTGAATTCATCTGATTAAACTGTACAAGTTTGGAGACAATTTGAAGACATTCATGAATGTGGAAACACTTTGAAGACATTCATGATTTATCTACACAAACTAGCTGATATTTGCTCATAAAATCTGAATTTACAGCTTACAGACTCAGACTATAACTCATAACTCAACATTTTCTATCTACCCAACCCCATACAAGAATTCAGAACCCCAGAACAATGAGAGAAGAAGAGCAGAAAATAGAAAAAAGGAAAGCTCCAGAAGAATGATCTGTAGATGCCATTTGGTAGTTCCATTCACGTTGATTCACAAACTTGCAAAGCTTCTCTCATCTCTCTTCCTTGCAACCAATTTTTCCTTTACTGTTAGTTTCCAAGCAACTGAAAATTAGCCCATGTGAGGAATTCACTCTCAAATTCACCTGCAGTTGTGTGGAAAATATCCTCTATTCATGAAAAGTCCCGTGGAAGTTTCACATTTCTGTTAAAGTTATTTGAAGCACTTTATTTTACTTTAACGTAGTAAACTATTCTCCTTTGCACTTTTAAAATACTTGCCTTTGTATTAGAAGCATAACTTTTAATAAATCGTTGGGCCCCAAAACATTCACCTGGGCCATTCATTTTCACGTGTCATTTCATTTGAAAGACAATATTCCTGCAAAACATTTACCCAACTCCCTGTTTTGCTGTATATAATATTTGTCTTTTAAAGTGAATAAATTCACTTTGCTGCCAATAGAAATATTTTACCAGTGTTGTTTTATAGTTTCACTTGGGCTTTTAAAATATTCTCCCCCATTAGAAATAAAACAATTTAAAACCACATGGGGAGAATTTAGCACCTATCACAGTACATTTGAAATATTTTTCTTTTTACATTTTATTTCACTTTATCAAAGTGAAAACCCCCTTTTCAAAACTTATTGGAAAAATGGAAATTTTACCTTCCTGGGCCCACCTTGTATTTAACATTCGTGCCCTTCAAATATAAGATCATCAGGAAAATAAAAACTTCAGAAGTTTTTCTTATATTAAAAATCAAAATGAAACATTTATATCATAAGCCCCCTTTAAAAATGTCAACCCATGCACCATGGATTTCATTTGCTTGCATTTATTTTTATTTTGCCCATACATGTCACATGTTGCATTCTTTCTCATCTCATTAGAATTAGAGAGTGGGCATTTTCCACCCGCGAGCCAGCAGGGAGAGGTGAAAATCTGTTTAATATTTCCCTCACAAACTATAATTGGGCCAACAATAAACCATACTCATTCCTTTGTTGGTTGTCGGGCCCACCTACTACATGTTCCATTTTCACTCATCCTGCATGAATTAAACGGTGCACACTTTAGACTTGCAAACTAGCGAGGGACGGATGAGATTTGGCTGCATTTAGCATTCATCTTCAGTCGTTGATCCTTTTTTCCCTCCTCTGTTTCCCTAATTTTCTTTTTTCATTCCCCGCAAGCTTTGTATCTCTTCCATGGTTGTGGCGGAAACTTCCTCATTGTGCTTTGATGAATGTTTACACCGTTCTTTTAATGCGGCTTCTTTCAAACACATGTGCTTGCAAGCTTTTAAAACCTTCAATGGATTCATTGTACACCCTATTTGTGGACCTTCCTTCATTCTATATTCATCTAATATTTCTCACAGCAACATCCAATTGGCCCCTCTTTGACATCACGGTGGCTGCTCCATCACATTGGCTTGGAAGTTACTAAAGTCGTTTCAACAGATCCTCTCCATGTTTGTTGCACTTCTGCTGGTTACTAGAAAAACTTCCCTTTGAATTCTTTGAATCTCTTGCAAATCAACGCACCCTTTGATATTGGTACATGGCTCCATTCTGCAGCTGTGAGAGTGGTTGCTTTTATTGAACTTCATGAGTCTCCTTTTAAATAGCAATGGCATCCCTCATTGTGTTGGCACGGGCTTCATTGAAGTTTCTAAAGCATTTTCAATACTTCCACCTTGATGCCCATCCATGACTTCATCTACTTGAAAGCTTTTAAAGCATTTTTCAACAGTCATTTTGTATGCTATGTCAACGCCTTATTTTTCTTAGAATGCACTTTTCAACATATCTTTTTGGTGCGCTGTCCTCCAACTTTTGATGGTTGTCCATTGGATGTGTGAAAGCTTGTTTAAGATTTTTCAATAAAACTAGTTGGTGCTTTGTGTATACAACCAACACATTATTTTGTATTTTCCAGAGAGTCTCTAAATCTTCTCAACAAATGAATTATATGCTTTGTGCAACCATGGCACTCCACTCTATCTTCTATGCGCAGAAAATCATGCGCATTGTATTTTTTTTGTTTTTTGTTTCTAAAGTCCTTTTTAACAAATGCATTTTGTATCATGCATGTTTGGGGTCCCCTAAGACCATGTTTGTCTATGGCATCCCCTTTCAATAGTATTTATTTGAGAGTTTCTAAAGATTTTTCCCATTTTCTGCATGAGTTGGGGTGCCTTGAGAAGATGCATTGCTTGCTTGATCCACTCACAACATTTTACAAATGTATTTTATTGACCTACTTCAATAAACATGGTAGCGCCCCTTTTAATTGCATTTTCTATAAACTTTCTGAAGTCTTTTCATAAACTCATTTCGCTCATACTTTGTAGCTAATCATATGTTGTATCTTTTGGTGTTCATTCAGCTGTTGTGGTGGTTGCTTGCATTGTCAATCTCATTTTCTATTTTTTACACCTCTGCAATATGCACTGTTGCATTGCCTCTTTCTTTACCATGGCCTCATATTTTCTTGAAATTTTTTAGAAAACTTTTCAACAAATTCATTTTGTGCAACATACAACAATCTTGGCATTTTCAAACTCATGTTATTTTAGGGATTCCATTGATCTTAGATCACTTCAAAATGCTCTTCCAGTGAGTATCCATGATAGTTTTTTAATATGATTAATTGCATTCCTTCATTTATCAAGAATAAGAATAGGCTCAAGCCCATTCTACTCAGCTTCATGAATATCAATGCCTTTTGGAATTACTCAGCCAATCAAGCCATTTTCCATGTGTATGCTTCCACAATTCAATAGCATACTGAATTAGAGCATTCACAACTATAACAATGAATCCTCCACCGTATATGCTATGATAGATTCCCACAACAACAGAAGCATTCATACAAATGCTTTGTAATTCATTTTGTTACAAATGGATTGTTATCGTCATTTGTAACATTGCAACATTTACAGCCCCAAAGCAGTGTAAAGCATGTCACCAAATCATTTTCAAACAACTTTTAGGCTCAATTGACTCAACACTGCCTTTTGAATGCTTCAGAGATGAAGATCTAAAATGGATTTTTAATAAAACTTGTTTTCTAACCTTTTGCAAAATGGTGAAAACTAGCCAAGTTGGCTCTAGAATCACCTTTGAAAACTAATCAAACGACCTCCTGGAATCATAAAAAATTACAAGAATGCAGACATTAGTCTCGTGAATGGAGTGAAACAAATGGCTTGGAAAAAGGAGTCACGAGGTGAAAGATATTAATGAGCAATATGTGTATTCAGACTTTCTGCAACTATGCTTGTTTAGAAACCAATTATAACTAATCAAATCACCTCGTTGGAAAAATACCAAATCAACTCCTAGAAATCTGCCACTAGACACAGTAGATCATTTTGGCATAGTGAACACATGTGCAAGAGGGGTTTTCTTGAATCATTGTTGATCAAAAGATATAGAAGGTCAAATTTGACCTCTCAAAAAGGTTTCTGAAAATGCGGGTGCAAAACTTAACAAATTGTGTTTGGTCTTGATCTGTTAAAAATGGAAAATAAACTCATAAAGCTCTAATACATGACATGTGAGCTCATATATGCATGGATAATGTAGAGCAACAATCAAAATGACTTGACAGTCATCTGGTTGCAAAATGCAAGCTCAAACAGGAGGCTACTTTGCAGAACTGAAAGTTTGCAAGCAACAGAAAAGTGTCAAAACCCTCCAGCTTTGATTTTTGAATACCTGTCAAAAATCATCATGGGAAGCTTAAAATTGGCATGCCTACTCACATAGGACACATGAGTGAGCTTGAAAATTGGTTTTTCTTGAAAATCAACTTGGTCTAAAATATGACCCTCCAAATTGGGTCACTTAGGTAGATTCTTCATGTGCACTTCTAAAAGTGCAAAGGCAAAATTTTGAAATGGGCATCTCAAATTTACAAAATTTGAGAGTGCCATCATGCTCACTCATATATTTTTACTTCAATTATTTTAATATGTTTTTCATAGACATCAATAGCATCTGAATTCTAAATTTCACTTGATTTGGATAAGTGGTTCAAAAAATTGCAAGTAACAGAAGATTAGAATACTTTTAGGTCCTATGACTGGCTGACCTAATGTATGTAAAGAGTTGTGGAGATTAAATATGTGTTGTGAATGGAAGAGAGAGCTATTATAGGCCCATGGCAGCCTATATTGCATGTGTTTGGGCATAAAGGCATTTTGATTTGAATTGGGTATCGACAAGGAATGTTTTGAATGGTTTGGGGCTACATCAAATTAGGCCAACCTAATTAATGGTTGCGAATGATTTTTTTACGTATACAAGATTGTTTTGATTTTGAAGACATCAAATCTCATGTGTACATGATTTGAATGAAATCAGTGATGCAAAATTTCATAGAATTGAGCAAATAAGTTGTGAATGTTGAGAAGAGGCATGTGATTGTAGAGCAGAGTAGAGATTTGTAGTTTGAGTTGAATAAATTGTATTGAGTCATTATTTTGAGCTTCAAAGGAACTGAATCCAACATATGTTAGATGCACCTTTTATCAATTCAAATCTTGGTTGTGAAGCCACTTTTTTCTATCTTTCTTTTCTTTGTGAACATTGAGTTCACCTAGACAGTGAGTCCACTTGGCAGTGATCCTTTCTATAATATCTTATAACTAGTTATAACATATTGTGAACTAATCCTCATTGTGGTTTTTTCCTATTTGGGTTTTCCATGTAAAAATCCTAGTGTTTATGTGTTGTGTGTGTTCTTTGTTGTTCATGCTTTCATTCCTTATAATTGTTAAGTATGCTTTGGTAATTGAATGGTTAATAATTGGATGGTTTAATAGAATATTGTTTTTCCCCTCCTCTCAGTATTCTAAGTTTTCAACAATTGGTATCAGATCTTGGTTCCTTGGAAGAAGCTTGACTGCTCTGGGAAGATCTTGGAGATTGAACACATGGTTGATAGAAAGTTTCCTATTTCTCTAGAAGTGATTCCCACTATTATACACAAAAGAAGATTGCATGCCTGAAAAATATGGAGAACTCAAAGTTTCTCTTGAATACCTTCAAAAAATTGAAGATGAAAACAAAGATCTGAAGGAAACTATTAAACAAGCAAATTACTGCATCAAAATTTGAGAGAGAAAATCAAGAAGTTTAGAGAAAGACACAAGGAAGTCAATGAACAATTGAAGCAAGAAAATAAGAACATTACTAGACTAAAAGTGCAAGTGGAAGAAAATAAAATAATTGAGGAATGTCTAAATGCAACAGTAAAAAGAAAAACTGATGAATGCATAAGGCTTTAACAAGAAATGGAAAATCTGAGATCAGATCTAGAGAGCAAGAATTCATGAAGAAAAATTTAGAGAATTTCTACAACACTTGATGAGTTAATTGCAAGTCAAAAATAATATAAAGACAAAGGTGTTTTGGGACTTGAAAAAGGAGAAAGCTCAAAAGTAGATCAGACACCTAATCGAAAGATCAATTAACCAAAGAAGACTAAAGACAAGAAGAACAATGGCAAGTTCCAGAATCAAAGAAACAAATCTAGAAGACTCCCTATCAGACAACCAAATGCTCAAAGGTACCCATCTTTCAATGGTATTTGTTATTATTGCAACAAATTTGGACATAGAGCAATGGAATGTAGAAGCAAAATGAATCAGAATGTTCCATCCTTTAGTTACTGCTTTACATCCAAGAATTTTGGACAAAGAAAATGAATGTAGAAGTCAAATGATGAATGCATATAACAATAGTAGAATGATTCAATCTTTCAATGTTACTACTATACATGCTATGGATTTGGACACAAGGCTAATCAATGCAGATCCAAAATGAATGGAAGGAATAATGGTAAAATAAATGTCATATGCAACAACTACAATAGACTTGGACATATTGCTATATTTTGTAGGAGAAAAAATTCAAGGATAATTTGGTAAAGAGAAATGAACCAATTAAAAAGATCAATCCACTTGAAGTAAATAAGGAAATGGAAAAGATCTGGAGAAAGAAAGAGGAGCCTGAGAACAAAGAAGAATCAAAGGCTACAAATGAATCTATACCACCTTCCAATACATATAATTCCTCTAAGAATGGAATGTAGACATTGGCTTAGGGAAGCAATAACAAATAATCAAATTTAACCCCCTTGTCGATATGAGGATTCATGGCTTGGCACGAAGATGTGAGATGGAGATGGACAGTTTGGATCTTTTGGAGAAGACTCGGAAAGAAAATATACAATTACATATATTTACAAAGTGATTTAGGATTTACTATTGCACAAAGAAAGGCTTTACCAGATTTATTATTTGGTGTATTGAATATGAATTAGGGATGAATCAAAGGGTTATCTATACCTATTCTTTGTAAATTTCATTCACTTTTATGCATTTGGAGCGAGTAGAGAAAATTGAAGTGAATTCATGTGTTTGAAGGAGATTTGTGAAGCAGAGCATCCAAACCCTAGTTCTTGTTGAGCAAGAAAAATGTATTTACCGTTGTCCAAAGTTGAAATAGAATTTTTTTTTTGAAGCATTTGAATTCAATAGAAATGGCTACACCTACAATAGTGAATTTGAGAGAGAAACCCCGATCAAAATTCAAGAAATTCCCTATGTGAAAATTTGAGAATGACCCGTTCGGAGCTTTTTCGAGTATTCCATATAGAGTTTTTCCTACAGAAGACACTAGGGCATACATCCACAATAAAATGGAAGAGTATATCCATGCAATATTTATAGATCTATGGATAGATCAATTGATTGAAGATGATTACAAAATCAAAATTGAGTATGAAAACATAGTGAAGAAGAAACTGGATGTTTGGCAATGGTTTCCATGCTTCATTTATGATGATGAACTATTATGTGAGAATGGCATTAAGTAGAGTGCATGAAAAATTCATATGGATGGACATGTTTGGTTTGATATCTAAGGAAGTTACAAGGGAAGTTACTAGACTTTGTGCCACTGGACCTATACCTGTATTGCAATCTATGAAAAACAAGGATGTGATGGAGTTAATTGGAGATAAATTTGATCAAAGGGCTCTCACTGTGAACTCTATACAAAATATTGTAGTAAGATATGTAGCTATGGTCATAGGATATAAGATATACTACACCAACAGAGAGAATTCTATGTCAGCTACAACAATTCACGTAGTCTATGAAATGGTGGAAAATGGAAAGGACTACGATTTGTGTGAGTTGCTCTGGAAACAACTCTTTGACACTTTGAAGAAAACTAAAGAGAAGAAATACCACTTAAATTTTAGTTCATTGGTAGTTTTTTTGTTTTTTTACTTTCTAAGGGACCTTCCAAGAAGAAGCAATGTCATATTGGATAACAGAAGACTGATATCCCATCAAATCTTTCAACATCTACACAACATTGGTGATATGAAAGCTCAAGATGAAGCATTTATTGCATTCTTTGTAGTATTTCAGAAGAGAATGGATGAAAGGGAGAGGATCCCTACATCTATGGTTGAGAACTATGAGAAGGATGTCACATTTATGGTCACAACAGATGAATGCATTATTGATGTTGTAGAACCCAGAACTATCTAGATTCTACCACTTGGATATGAGACCAATGAAAATGAAGTAAATGGTTATGTTGACATATTACTAAAAATTCCTAAGGACCCTACATAAGAAATACATGGACCATACGAGGAAAAATCCATGGAAGTGCATATTGAGCTAAAAAATCCTGAAATAAAGAAAAAAGTGAAAAAGATGGTGGATGACTATTTCAAGGACAAGGGATTTATAGAAGACTAGAGAAAGAGCTGAGGGAGCAATGATCATAGGAAGTGGGTCCACTGGACATAGAAGATCTGAAAGAACTGCTTCCACCATTCCCCCTAGTATTCTAGAGCCCTCTGGATCAATTTCTACTAGCAGAACCAAGAGAATGAAGACCAGTGCTTCGATAATAGAGGAACCTTAGCTAAAGGAGGCCACAAGTCCTAAAAATAGAAAGACAAACTACTCTGACAGCCCCTACTACCACTACATGAAAAAGAAGAAAAGAAAAAGTTGTAAGGGAGAAGTTGTGATCAGAGAGGAAATCATAAAGTATGAAACTCCTATTCCTCTGGTGAGACAAGTGACTATAGATCAAGGCAACCCAAAGAATTTTTTTCCTCCAATAGATACAAAACAAAACACTAGTGAAGGCGAAAAGCATGATACAGTTGATGAGAAAAGGCATGAGAATGAAGAGAATCAGCAAAGAGAGAATTATGATGACAAAAAATGTGAAGAAGATAAGAGTGAAGAGGGTAAGAAAGGAGAGAATGATAAGGATGAAGAAGATAAAGACAAGATCTCTAGTGAAGAGGAAGAAAAGGTAGAGGAAGAAGAAGATCCTGATACTGGAAATAATGAAGAAGCATAAAAGTCTGAGGATTTACCTAAGCCCTTCAGTGAATCCTCCTTTGGTAATCCCTTAAAAATCCTATTATCTAAATAGTTAAGGTTTCAATTTATTGTCTCTTCTCAATTTTTGCAACTCCCCATCTAGTAGGGTAGTGTTGATTTAAATAAGATATATCTTATACATTAGTTTTAGCTAGGCGATGTGTTTAGTGCATCAGCAAGAAAATAAATCATTGAACTATATCAAAAGAGTAGTGAAATAATGGATGAAGCAGTAAAGGAATTCAAGGAGATTACACCAAGAACTAATGTTGACACATCTTTGTTTGTTTTGGAAAATTTCAATTTATTGATTGATTTCTTTAAGGAATATGCCTCCAAATTGAAAGAACAAGTAGAAACAGAGGTTGAGAAAAGGCTTACAGAGAAGAAGTTGATGGATATCACAAATAAATGTGCATCTACACATACCAAAGTTGAAGAATGTTTGAAGGAAGTACAAGCTTGTTAGGAAGGAGCAAAAGCATTGTTTTTGTATTGTATGAAGTGGTTAGATGTCACACAAGGAATAAAAGATGAAATGGAATCAATTGAGTCCCAGATAGTTAATGCATCAAGTATGATCGAGAATTGGATAGAGATTATCAGACCTGGATTGCTATAGTGGTCTTCCATGATAGATTCTTCACTTTGCAGAGCTAGAAGGAAGAGATTATCAAGCTTAGGAAGCTAAGGGACTTGGTAAAAACAAAGCACATACCTATCTCGAGTGCACTTTCTAGTATTGAAAAAATATCAAAGTTAAATTATCTTACCCTTGGTACTATGGAAGAAGGAGAAGAAACTTTGATGGAGGTTGAGTCTCTACATAGGATGCTTGCAGCAACGAAGAAGAACTAGGAAGAATGTAAATATTCATGTCAAGTTGTTCTTCAGAAGCTTCAAGGGTCAACATCTTCGAGTTGACCATTTCTATCTCTATACATTTTTTTCAAATTCTTTTGTACATATGTGGATGTATTAGGATTTTTTGGTTAACTCCCTAAGGGGGAGCTTGTACATTCAATTAATTTTGTATATATGTTTGAGGGGGAGAACCCTTTTCCCTTGATGTCAAAGGGGGAGAGATGTTTGGAGAGATAGTTGACAGAGAGATCTTTGAGGAAAGAAGTTTTGTTTTGGCACATGTTGCCATCAACGAAAAAGGGGTAGATCATTGCAAGAATGAAGAAGGTTGTAATTAATAAGTTTTCATTTATGTCAACACTGCATGATGAATGTCGAAATCGTAAAAGGATGATTGTAAATGAGTTATTTTGCAAGAGGGTTTGATCCACATACCAAAATAGTCAAGTACTTTTGCTAAGTGTCTACACCGATAGATTTAGCACACAGAGCCCTCTAATAGTTTGGTCCGCATTTGTTCGCCCATACAGATTTACTTCTACAATTATAATATGTTGTTCATGGACATCAGTAGCATCTTAATTTTGAATTTCACTTGATTTGGATATGGTTTGAAAGTTGCAAGTAATAGAAGATCAGCGTACTTTTGGGTCCTATGCATGGCCAACCTAATGTATGTAAAGAGTTGCAGAGATTAAATATGTGATGTGAATGGAAGAGGTAACTATTATAGGTCCATGATGATGTATATTGCATGTGTTGGGGTGGGAAGGCATTTTGAATTGAATTGGGTACTAACAAGGAATGTTTTATATGGTTTGGGGCTACATCTAATTAGTTCGACCTAATTAATGTTTGCAAAGTATTTTGTATGTATACAAGATTTTTTTGAGTTTGAAGACATCGAATATCATGTGTATATGATCTAAATGCAAGCAATGATGTAAAAAATTTCAGAATTGAGTGAATAAGTTGTGAGTGTTGAGAAGAGGTGTGTGAATGTAGTGTAGAGTAGAGATTTGCAATCTGAGTTGAATAAAGTGTATTAAGTCAATATTTTGAGCTTCAAAGGAATTGAATCCAACATATGTTAGATGCACCATTTATCAATTCAAATCTTGGTTGTGAAGCCACTTCTTTCTATCTTTCTTTTATCTGTAAATAGTGAGTTCACTTGGATAGTGAGTCCACCTTGTAGTGAGACTTTCTGTAATATCTTATAACTAGTTATAACATACTGTGAGCTAATCCTCACCATGTTTTTTCCCTATTTTGGTTTTCCGTGTAAAAATCTTGGTGTTTGTGTTTTGTGTGTGTTATAGGTTGTTCATTATTTCATTCCTTGTGACTATTAAGTATGCTTTGGTAATTGGATGGTTTAATAGAATATTGATTCACCCCCTCTTAGTATTTTGAGTGTTTAACAATTGGTATTAGAGCATGATTCCTTGGAAGAAGCTTGAATACTTTGGGAAGATCTTGGAAATTGAACACATGGTTGATAGAAAGTTTCTTATTTCTCTAGAACTGATTCCTTCTATTGGATACACCAATGGTTGATAGAAAGTTTCTTATTTCTCTCCCATCTACCCTTAACGATAAACCCTAAACCCTTAACCCTTAAACCATCTACCCTATAATCTCTCTCTCTCAAGTCTCTCTCTCATGCCCCATCTCCCTCTCTCAGATCTCTCTCTCTCTCATTCACTCCCTCTATATCTCTCCCTCTACCCTTAACCCTAAACCCTAAACCCTCTACCATCTACCATTAACACTATATACCCTCTATCTCTCTCCCACTCCCTCTCTCTCTCTCTCAAGTCTCTCCCTCCTACCCCCTCTCCCTCTCTCAGGTCTCTCTCTCTTATTCACTCCCTCTATCTCTTTCCCCTCTACCCTCTACCCTTAACCCTCTACCCTCTCTCTCTCCCTCCCTCCTAGCCCCTCTCCTTCTCTCAGGTCTCTCTCTCTCACTCACTCCTCTATCTCTCTCCCCTCTACCCTTAACCATGTTATCAACAAGAGTGCACTCGAATGCGAAAGAAAAGATGCTTTACAATATTGTGTAACATGGAAAAAATTTAGGTTGTGGGTTTAGAATGAGTTTCTGGGTTTCTCTATTTCTGCATTTTTATGGCTGTGAGTAAAATATTGTGAACTTTAGGTTACCCTTCCTTCCTTCTTTATAGATCTCATAAAAATGAGTGGCATGGTTCCCTTTAAGTTCTGGATATCTATTTTTTTGCAAACTTCCATGATAATCTTTTGGGTATTTGCATATTTCTGTGTGGCTGCCATGATAATCTTCTCAGAAGGTTAACTTTAGATCTTTAGTTCAGACTCTATAGATTTTATTTAATCCTTGTACTTTTTGTATTCATTGGAGGTCATTGCCATGACTCTTGTTGCTCTTTATATATTCTTGATATGGCTAAATTAGATTGATAGTTCACTGGTTTAGGTTATTCAATTGTTGATAACGTATGATGAAACATTATGTCTCAAGCTCTAACAAAACTCATTAACAACCTACAGGTACACCTAAACCAGTGCATGAAGGATTGAAGATAGGAGATGAGTTGAAAACATAGTTGAAGATAAAACATCGACACCTCATTGAACAGGCAATGATGGATATGATATTTCATTATATGCTTTTATTTTATCTTCAGTTGAATAGCTTAATTCTTTTGTTCTATCAATGTAATCCAGTCATACTCACGGCTTATGTGGGACTTCTAAGCATTCATTTATCCTTTCTAGCATGAAACAACAATGTTTATACCATTTTGTATGTTCCTTGATTTCAAAAATGAATAAAATACAACATCCTATGCAATTTTGATGTATTTTCTGTGTTGTGAATCTTGCATAATAAATTGAATCTCATTTTAAATCCTTCAATTTGCAATGAACTATCATCATAAAAAGAATGTACCTTTCACCTTAATGTAACAAACAATTCTAGCTCTACCAAAATGAGCTGAGGTAAAATTTTGGTAACATTCTGGCAATTTTTGTTGGGTGCTTGACTACTAAGTACGCCAGATCAATTGCCTTGTATATCCATTGAGCATGGAGACCATTTTTTGCCCTTTTATGACTCAAAACCTCTGTAACTCAGTTGTGTGAAACAATATAGTAGCAAGCAAAAAGCTGAAAGAAAACTATTATAACTCTACTTCAGACAAAGTCAGAAAACCATGCAGAAACTACACTTATTGAAAACAAAACTGAATTGAAATGAAACTACTGTGCAATGAGCACTTATTGAAAGCAAAAAACTCTACTGTACTATATACATTTACAAACTTTTGATCTTCAGTAACATTTTTTGAGGTGAATCCCATTGACAAGGATTAGCAACACCTCACCATCCAGCTTTGAGAGCTAGAATGCATTATGATGTTTGCACTCTATTATGATATATGGGCCATCCCACATGGCATCAAACTTTATATGTTTACTTGGTCTGCTCTTGAGTTCATCCCATTTAAATACCAGATCTCCTTCGCTGAAAGTTCTTTCGACAACTTTTCTATCAAATTTCCTTTTGTCTAAGCTTGATGAACCTCTAAATTCCTTAATGCTTCTTTTCTTGTTTCTTCCAACTCCATAAGCTATGGAAACCTAATTTGCATAGGTTCTTTGTCAAGAAATTCCAGTTCTTTGATCATACTTAATGTAGGCAGCTCAACTAATATAGGAAGTTTAGCTTCTTTACCATATGTTAGAATGTAAGGTTAATTACCTATTTCTCTTTTAAGTGTAATCCTATTAGCCCAAAGGGCTAGTTTTAGCTTCTCATGCCAGGTTCTCTAATTATCCTGGATTTTCTTCTTTATGATCTTTATCAAATTCTTGTTAGTGGACTCTGCTTGTCCATTACCTTGAGGGTAATAGTTTGAAGAAGTTTTTAGATAAATATTATGCTTTACTGACCAATCTAAAACTTTTAAACCTATCAATGCTAAAGCATTGTCAGAAATTATTGAATCTGGTGTACCAAACCTGGAAACTAAGTCTTGATAAAAATTTAAGACGAATGTCTCATTTGCATCCTTCAGTGCAAGTGCTTCAGTCCACTTTGTGAAGTAGTCTGTCGATGTTAATATCCACTTATGCCCAGCACTTGAAGGTGGATTTATGGGACCAATGATGTCAAGTCCCCACTTTCCGAAGGGTTGTTTCACTTGAATTGGATATAAAGGCAGAGCTACAAGCTTTTATTTTCCTGCAAACACTGCACAATTGTTACATTTTTTGACCCAAGCATGGGTATCTTTAAATAATTCAGGCCAATAATACCTAGCTCTCATTATCTTTAGAGTTGTTCTTGGTGCAAAGTGGCCTCCAGAGGGACCGTCATGAAATTCTTGTAGAACTTTCTCAATTTGTTCTAGTTCTACACATATGAGCAAGACATTATTATATTCCTTTTTGTACAAAATTCCATCAATTATAGCAAAAGGAATGGCTTGAAGCCCATAATACCTTCGTTTGGACTTGTCCAAACCTTGAGGACAGTCACCTATATGCAAATAATGTATCATCTATTGAATGCAATTTGTTGTTGTAACTGGAACAAGAACTGATTCCTCATTATTAAGCACTGTTTCAACTTGTTGATCAGTTGTTTGGTTGTTTTCCTCATTAACAACAAGTTGCTCACATAGGCCTCTTCCTCTAACCAGCTTTGTGACTTTAATTTTGATGTCGTACTCCATCACTTTTGTGATCCAGTCTGCTCTCTTATCATTAATGTCTTTGGTAAGCAGAAAATATTTGACTACTGGATGTGCAACCAACAGCTGTATTTTATTATTTGACAGCATATGCCTAAAATTTTTAAGGCTTCTTACTATAGATAAAACATGCTTCTCTACAAATGAATATCTAGCTTCATAATCATGCAGAATTTGGCTAAAGAAAGCTACGGGTTGCTCTAGTCCTTCATTTTGTTGACAGAGCATGGCTGAAATTGTATCAACACTTCCAAACACATATAATATGAAATATTTATCAAAATTTTGATTTATAAGTGTTGGGGCTGCTGCAAGTGCCTCTTTAATTTGTTCAAAACTGTTCTTACCTTCCTTTCTCCAGCTGAATTGAATGTTTTTCTTCAACATGGTTGTAAGTGGTTGCAATAAAGTTGTAATGTTAATAATGAATCTCCTAATGAAGTTAATCCTACCTAGAAAACTTCGCAAACCTTTCTTATGTGTAGGGAGGGGTAAAGCTAAAATTGTAGTGATTCTTTCTAGGTCAATAGTGATAACATGATTTGAAACAATATGACCTAGAAGCTTTCCTTCATGGATTGCAAAAATGCTCTTTTTGGGGTTTAGTGACATCCTGTACTCTTTGCATCTTTCAAAGATCTTCCTTAAATGCACAAAGTGTTCGTTAAATTTCTTCAAAAATACAGTAATATCATCTAAATATACAAGAACAAACCTATTAATAAGGCCTTGAAAGGCCATATCCATTTCCCTTTGAAATGTTTCCCCTGCATTAGACAATCTGAAGGGCATATTTTTGTAAGCCATAGTACCTCATGATTTGATGGTAAAGGTATTTTTGTACTAATCTTCCTCTTTAACCAAAATTTGGCTATACCCTGAATAACCATCCAACAATGAGAACCTTTCTGAACCTGAAATAACCTGCAATATCTGCTCCATTGAAGGCAATGGATAGTGATATTTGAGTGAAGCTCTGTTTAGATCATGGAAATCCACACACAACCTTATCTCTTTGTTCTTCTTTCTAACAAGAACTAAGTTGGAAACCCAAGAGGTGTGCTTTATCAGAAAGATAATACTACCTTCAACCAACTTGTTTAACTTTGTTTTTATAAGGTGTTCCAACTTGGGATTTAGTGACCTTTTCTTCTGTCTCACTAGTTTGGTGTTGGGTTCTAACTCAATTATATGTTGAGCCAACTCAGGGTTAAAACCCTTCATATCTCCATACTTCCAAGCAAATATGTCACTGAATTCTTGGAAAATCAAGACAAATGCTTGTTGTTCTTCTTTGGTATAGACTTTTCCAAGCTTAAGAAGCTTATCCTTGAATATTTCAATTGGCTCATAATGTTCTTCTTTCACTGTGATGTTGGACCTATCATTTCTAACCTAATCATCAGTGTTGAAAATTGATTCAAGGGTCACCAATTCCTTGGGAAGCTTATTAGACTTCAGCTACAAGATCTAATCCTCATATTGTTACTCAATCTTTTTCTAGTTTCCAGCTGAAAACTCTGCTTATTCTATCAAAAAATTGATTATTTGCTCATCGTTGTCAAAAACCTACCAACTAATGTTATTATTAGGTACAAATGGTCTTACTACCACCTTGACATATTTTTGTACCTCAACATTGTGTATATCATATTGTGATCCTATGGCAGCAAGCCTATCTGCCTCTTTATTCAGATTTCTAGGAATAGACACCAAGTTAAAAGCATCAAATTCTTCTATTAAATCCCAAGTTTTGTGCTTGTATAATTTCAACAAATCATTTTTAGTTACGTTAAGATTTCTTACCTAATTTTCTATTAACTTTGAATCACCAAATACTTAGAGAGATTTGATTCCTTTATTTCTAGCTCATTCTAGACCATGAATTAATGCCTAATACTCAATTGTATTGTTAGAAGAACTAAAAGCAAAGTGAACTGCTGAAAAATGCCTCTCTCCATCAGGTGAAATGAGCATAGCTCCTCCACCAGCACCTACTTTACTCCTTGAACTATCATAATATAGCTTCCAAAGCTACTCAATTTGTTGTTTTGGCTATATTTCCTCTTTGACCAAATTTGGAATAATCACATTAGGCTCCCAAATCATGTAAATGCCTAAACCTACCTCGTTGATGTGGCTCAATGGATCAACCTCATGATTCTCGACTACCCACTCGTCTAAATTTATGTTAGGTATACCTTCATTGAGTACACTAGGGTCAAGGGCCATGGATTGATCATCATACTCATGGATGGTTTGGTTTGGATTTATAGGATTTGCAACATAAGGCTCAATATGGTCTTTAGCTTGTGGCTCTGATTTGACAGTCACTCTAGTACCATATCTAGTCCTGAAACACTATCAGACCAATCTGATAACAAATATCCACCTAACTTTGTTGTAAAATATCTAGAAAGGAAAATGGAAAAGAATGGTGAGAGATCAATGACGTATATATCTTGTGGAATTGAAAAGTTGGGACAAGTGTGCAATGTAAGAGGTAGACTTCTGATAACTCCAACAGACTTGATGGCTATATTGTCTAATTGAACTACCCCTTTTGACAATGGTTTATACTCAATTCCTAACTTATCTACTAGTTGTTTGGGCATAATGGAGCTTCTTGCTCCTGAATCTATCATACAATTATGCAATATGTTGTCACCAATAATAAAATTGACATAAAATGGTGGTGGTTTTACCTCTTGTGTTGGTTGTTCAGTCTTCACTTCTATACTATTTGCAAGAACTCTAGGCTGCTCCTTCGTGGATTCATTAGAAATTGATATTTTGGCTAAAGCCTCTTGCAAAATTTCTTTCTACCTAGGAAGATGTAAAGCATCTAACATGGTCATAGTAACTGTAGCTTTTCTCATATGCTCAACAATATTAAAAGCAGTACCACTAACAATTGGCTGCACTTTTAGAACAACCTTTGTTTATGTTGTTTGAGGTTGAGACTGAACTTTTGGTTGTTCCTTTGCTAGCACAACTTGTTGTCTTGGTAAAATTTGAACATTCTGAGTTGTAGAAGGCTAAACTTTCCCCTATTGGGTTGTAGAAGCTTGATTTTTCTGATGAATAGTTTGTTGTTTATCAGAATCAACTTGTCTCAGGTCAACCGCCCTTTTCTTGGACCTCATATTGGCTGCAATAGAAGTAGCTGACTAATTTTGACCTTGTGGATGATTAACTCCACAAAATTCACTACCTTGCCAGTTCATCATGGCAACATCAAGATCATTCTATTGCATTTGATCATCTTGTTAATCATTGTTCTCTTTTGATGTTTTCTCAGAAGCAGCAAAATTGCTATGTACCATGAGGGCCTAATTAATCACCCCATTCATACAAGTAGCCTGGTTATGTGGTTGATTACAAGGATAGCACCACACATAATCTTATTCCAAGTTATTATGCATAGTTACAAGCTCTTTAGAAGAGCTGGCAGCATTCTGATTATATGGCTGATTAGGCTTAGCATTGAAATTTATTTTCTTTCCTTGGTAGTCAGCTTGATAAGGCAGACTATTTTCCTGAAAGGGTGCTTTATAAGGTCTGTAATTTTGATTTTGCTGATTTTTGAGGCTCACTAAGTCATTGCTTACTGTTTGCAGCAATTTAGCCATCTGTTGTTGGGTACCTCTAAGCTCTTGCAAGTCTAAATTTGTTGGAACATAGTTTTGAGCAGTAGTTTGAAAGCCTAAGGCTAGAACAACAAGTAACAAGGCTATAGGAGGTACTTGAATGGGTATTAATGGCTGAATATCTAGGAAAAAAGGCATAGGAGGCCTGGGTGCAATCTTACCAACCTGGATTAAGTTATTTTCAGCTCTAATAGCTATCTCATAGGCTGTTGGTAGAGTTACTCCTCCCATAGACTGGATCAAAAGTGCAATATCACTGTTAATCGCTCTAAGATAATACAAAAAAGCATGATCTAGTGTAGGCCTTACCGTGGCTAGGATTTTGTTCCAAGTTCTTTGGAACCGGAAGTTGAAATTTTCCATCTGTTCTTGTGGGGCTCTCTTGATAGTCATCATTTTCTCAACTAGAGATACATGATCAGATTTGTCAAAAAATTGTTTACTCAACTTGTCTCCCAATTCATCCCATGATGCGATAGAATTCACCAATAAGCCTTTGAACCATTTGAGTGTCTTTCCTTTAAATGAAGCTACCAAAAGCCTCAACACCACATTCTTTTCTGTGACATGATGAACTCCACAAAGTGAAGTTGCGTCTCTTATGTGTTCAATTGGAATACTCTAATCTTTTCCAGTAAAACTAGGCAGACTTTTAAGCGCAACTACCAGTATGTCATCATGTTGAGCCATATTCAATGGGCTGCCCCCATTAAATGGTACAAACACATGTGCTATGGCCATTAGAGCTGCTTGAACTCTTGGATTTGGTACTTGTAGTACAGGATGTACTATTGGAAAAATAGGTACAGAACTTGAAGGCCTGAGACTGGGGGGTCTAGAATGAGATCTCATATTTGATCGTGATCTTGATCTGCTCAATCTCCTTCTTGATGTTCTACCTTTCCTCTTCAATGATGATAGTTGTAGATATTCAAATGGATCAATGCTTCTTCTTGTCTGAACTCTACTCATATGCTACTGAATCTGCAATTAAAACCAAGTAAAACAGAGTAGCCAAATAAAATATGATAACCTTTGATAGGTAAAAAGTTGTAATTTTGAAAACAGTAGCTTGAAAGTTTTGAATTCTTTCTCTGAAGTAAAGAGATATCCAGAACTTAAAGGGAACCCACTCCACTCATTTTTATGAGGTTTATAGAGAAGGAAGGAAGGGTAACCTGAAGTTCAAGAGCTTTTACTCAGCCATAAAAATGCAGAAAAAGAGAAACCTAGAAACTCATTCTAAACCCACAACCTAAAAGTTTTCCTAAGTTACACAGGATTGTAAAGCATCTTTGCTTT